>LPNX010713841.1:183254-209917 GCA_001517045.1 Pseudotsuga menziesii
TTGTTATTAATTCTTGTTTAAATCCTAGTACCAAGTACATATCAATTATATATAATATCCTCCAATTCTATAGCAGAATTATCTATATATTCATCATCATATCTGTGTCCATGGACTTATAGTCCATCATCTTGAATCTCTTCATGATCTCTACTGTGTATTTTCCTTAACTAAAGAAAATCTCATTTGGTTTCTTCCACGCCTCTAATCCCAAGAATCATAACAAGATTCTTGATTACTGTGATCTGTTTCCTTATATATACGATCAACATGCATATATCCTCTTAGCAAGAGGTATATCGACTAGTTTTTGTAAGTTTTAAACCTGTGCAGAGAAGCAAAGCATACAGATTCTTTTAAGAAAAATAGAGATCACAACACATCATTCACACATAAACACAGAGATTTACCCTGGAAACCCTTAACCGAGAAAACCAGAAAACCTTGGAGCCACACCTCCTATTTTCTCTTCATTACATTATGAGATCCTCACAATACAAAATATAGGTATTCCGCAACATGCAAATACCCTAATCCGTTAACCCGAATTAGAAAAAGACTCAAATCCCTTAACTGGGATTAAGTTACATATTTTTAGACAACTTCTAAAAATAGCCACAAACAGCTATAAATAGCCATAAAATCTATAAATAGCCCAAAACTTTTGCTCGCCGCACTGGCATCGAAAACGGCCTAACGGCCATTTCCGTCGAAGGTGCCTTTGGGATCGCTGAGCTACAGCGCTAACATGCGCACCTCCCCTCCATACGCACATACAAAGAATATAACATATACCCAACATTCTCCCACTTGTTGTTTCCTTTGCATAGCAATGATTCATGTACTCATAAAGTCACAAGTTCAGGGCATCAATTCCCATAGATTCTCTACACCAAGAGAAATTCTCTGTACTAATAGACTTTGTTAATGAGTCTGCAACATTTTTCACGGTGTCAACCTTCTCTAGAAGCACCTTCTTTTCTTCAACCATATCCCTCACAAAGTGATACTGCACATCAATATGCTTTGTCTTAGCATGATAAGCAGGGTTCTTTGCTAGGAAGATTGCACTTTGGCTATCACATTCTAACCTTACACCTTTCTGTACAAACCCAATACCTAAACACAATCTTTGCAACCACAGAGCTTCTTTGCTTGCATGAGTGGCTGCCATGTATTCAGCTTCTGTAGTTGAGAGTGCAACTACAACTTGTCTCTTTCTCATCCAACTGATAGCTCCTCCAAATAGGTTAAAAACATACCCACTTGTAGATCTTTTATGATCAAGGTCTCCAGCCCAATCTGCATCAACAAATCCATGTACATTTATTACTCTGTTTGGTCCAGGGCTTCCTTGGTAGCAGATTGTGTAATCTATGGTGCCGCGCAAATATCTAAAGACCCTCTTTACAGCTGTCCAATGCTCCTTTCCTGGTTTTGACATATATCTGCTCAAAACTCCCACTGCATGAGCAATGTCTGGTCTTGTACAGACCATTGCATACATCAAACTACCAACTGCACTGGCATATGGAACCCATGACATGTCTTCTTCTTCTTCCTGTGTCTTGGGACACTGCTCTACAGATAACTTTACACCTATAGGAATAGGAACCTTGATCGGCTTAATTTCCTGCATGTTAAATCTCTATAGTACCGTCTCAGCATATTTTCTTTGATTTAAACTGATCATTTTGTTTGCACGATCTCTTCTTATCTCCATTACTAGAATGAAGTTTGCAGCACCGATATCTTTCAAATCAAACTTGTAGGACAGTTGAGACTTCACCTCCTTTATAACATCTTTGTTGTTTCCAATCAACAACATGTCATCAACATACAGAACTATGTTAATGAAGTGATCACCAACCTGTTTGGAATATACATAGTGATCAACTTTGCTTCTCACAAACCCCAATCCAAGTATGTATGTGTCAAACTTTTGGTACCACATCCTTGGAGATTGCTTTAGACGATAAAGGGACTTCTTTAGTTTACATACCAACTCATTATTTCCCTTTACTATGAACCCTTCTGGTTGTTTCATGTATATTTCTTCTTCCACATCCCCATGTAAGAACGTTGTCTTCACATCCATCTGCTCTACTTCAAGATCAAAAGCAGCAGCAGTAGAAAGAAGAAATCTAATAGAAGTTAAGTTTGCAACTGGAGAAAATATTTCACCAAAATCAATCCCCTCTACCTGAGAATATCCCTTTGCTACCAAGTGGGCTTTATACTTATCCACTTTACCTTCTGCATTCAACTTCTTTTTAAATAGCCATTTTCTCCCAACAGTTTTTCTCTCAGCTGGTAATTGGACTAGCTTCCAAGCTTCATTTTTGTCCAAGGAATCCATTTCTTCATCCATGGCCTTTTTCCAGAGATCACTATCCTCTGAATTAACAGCTTCCTTCACATTTCTAGGATCATCATCAGTAATAGACATAGCAAAATGAGAGCGAAAATCAGGAGGGGAATACCTTTTTGGTTGCCTTATTTCTCGAGATGATCTCCTCAAAACTGGAGTATGAGGTTCTTCTTCTTCTGATTCTGCTTCTTCTATTGAGTCGGATTCTTCCCCTTCTAACTTAAACTCTATTTTCTCTGGTTCCTTTTCCATTGGATTCACTTCCTATCTGGGGACTTCTTTGGCCTCTTGAAACACAACATCTCGACTGTAAACAGTATTATTAGTTATAGGATTCCAAATCTTATACCCTTTCATACCATCTTTATAGCCAATAAAGATACACTTCTCAGCTTTGTTATCCAACTTGCTCCTTTTCTCCTTTGGAACATGTACATAAGCATCACAACCAAAAAATTTTAGATGCTTAATAGAGGGTTTCTTACCAGTCCATACCTCTTGTGGAGTTTTATCAATCAATGCTGATGTGGATTATCAGTTTACCAAGTAACATGCTGTCTCCACTGCTTCTTCCAAGAATTCTTGTCCTATCCCAACACTACTTAGCATGCTCCTTGCCTTTTCCATCAACGTCCTATTCATCCTCTTAGCAACTCCATTATGTTGAGGTGTGTATGGAGTAGTCTTTTTCCTTGCTATTCCACACTTCTTACAAAAGTCCTCTAATTCATTCCCACAGAACTCTCCACCATTATTTGTACTCAACACCTTTATTTTCTTTTCTGACTGATTTTCTACAAGAGCTTTAAATTCTTTAAACTTGGAAAATAATTCAGATTTCTTTCGAAGGAAATAAATCCATATGTTCCTTGATAAATCATCTATAAATGAAAGATAATACACAAATTTTCCTAATGATGGAACATGAACAGGTCCAAACACATCACTATGTATTAATTCTAGAATTCCCTTTGCTCTTGTAGCACCAGATGCAAATCTTACTCGATTTTATTTTCCATATATGAAATGTTCACGGAAATAAAAATCCAGAGTGCAATCAGTCATACCTTCAACCATACCTTTACCTTGTAATGCTCGAAGTCCCTTTTCTCTGATATGCCCCATTCTTTGATGCCACAGCATTGTCTTTCCTCCTAATGTAGTCAAGGTTCTGTCATCTTTACCTCCTTCCTCCAGCACAACAGAATTGTTACATTCATCAATGATGGTTTTTCCCAATAGTTTGTACATAGCTCCATACCAAACTCCCCTCATCAATACCATTTATCCTCAAACCATTTTGCAACCACCATCTCCACACACAGTCTTTACACCTGCAACATCCATCTTTCCGACAGATATCAAGTTTCTTGCTAGATTTGGAATGTGTAGCACTCCAGGTATAGTTCTAATTCTTCCATCCTTCAGTTTTAGCTTGACTCTACCACGTCCAATGATACTGGCTGGTGAATCATCTCCCAGGTACACATCTCCTCCATTGTACTTTTCATATTCATAGAACCATTCCCTATGAGGGGTCATATGACATGACGCACCTGAGTCAATCAGCCATGTATCACGTTCTGAAGGATTACCCATGGAAGCTAGGTACACATCCCCTCCTTCTTCTGAGGAGTTCTTCGCCTCTGTGGAAGGGGTATCCTCATATCCCTTTGCTTTCTCAACATTCTTAGATCTGTAATCCTTTTTATAGTGCCCAGCTTTACCGCATTTCCAACACTTCCTTATTCCTTTCCTTGGGGATTTAGATCTACCCTTAGATTTATATCTCCCCCTAGATCCTTTATTTTTGTTTCTCTCTTGGGGGCGACCTCTCATAGACAAGGCATCCATGCTATGATTATCCATGGTTTTTCACCTAATCTCTTCTGATAGTAGGGATGATACAATTTCATCAAAATTTAAGGTCGCCTAGCTAGAACTACATATTGCAACAATTAGGTTGTCCCAGGAATCCAACAAAGAACACAATAATGTAATACATTTATCTTCTTCAGCCATTTTAATACCAACAGAGGTTATTTGAATTACCAGAGTATTGTAGACATTCAAATGCTCTGTTATAGTTTCATTCTCATCCATTCTGAGGTGAAACAACTTCTTTTGCAGAAACAGCTTGTTCACAAGGGATTTTGATTGATACAAACTCCCTAGTTTTTCCCATAGCTTTACTGCACTATCTTCACCAGATACGTTCAACAACACAGATTCTTATAAGCACAATCGTATTGTACTCCTCACCCTTCTTTCTAATTTATCCCAATCTTCTTGTGACGTTGCAGTGGGCTTCGTACCTGGATCCACAGCAATCCATTGTTCCCAATCTACCAGAAGATCCTCCATTTTGAGCTTCCATAGCTCAAAATTCTGGCTGTTAAATTTCTTGATCTCGATTCTTGAAGTGCTCACCATTCTCTTTCAATGCACAAATCAACACTACAAAAGCTCCCACTGAACCCAGGTTTATCACAGACTTGAGATCTATCAACTGCGTCGAACCCTTAGCAGCAAAGGCATCTCCCTGATGCCAAAATCGAGCTTTGATACCACATGTAAGTTTTAAACCTGTGCAGAGAAGCAAAGCATACAGATTATTTTAAGCAAAATAGAGATCACAACACATCATTCACACATAAACACAGAGATTTACCCTGGAAACCCTTAACCAGGAAAACCAGAAAACCTTGGAGCCACACCTCCTATTTTCTCTTTATTACATTATGAGATCCTCACAATTCAAAATATAGGTATTCCGCAACATCCAAATACCCTAATCCGTTAACCCAGATTAGAAAAAGACTCCAATCCCTTAACCGAGATTAAGTTACATATTTTTAGACAACTTCTAAAAATAGCCACAAACATCTATAAATAGCCATAAAATCTATAAATAGCCAAAGAAATTTTCTCACTGCACTAGCATCGGAAACGGCCTAACAGCCATTTCCGAACAGAAACATGGCCTATGACCTGTTTCCATCGAAGGTGCCTTTGGGATCGTCGAGCTGCAGTGCTGACATGCGCACCTCCTCTCCATATGCACATGCAAAGAATATAACATATACCCAACAGTTTTACTGGTTCATCAGGGGCTAGCAAATATGGATTCTCCCTCTCAACATCTATATGGGAGAACCATAATTTGGGTCCTTCATCATGAATGTATCATGCTCCTCCATGTATGTATCATACTGAAGCTCTTTTGGTGCAAACCGGATATCAAAAAATATTTAGGAGTCTTATATATATATTTGGATGCTTCTTCCCATAGAAATATAGGAACCTCTCGATCTGCTCTAGGAAGCTTCCCGCTTTAGATCGTCCTTCTCTCTTTTTGGATCTACCATGACTCCACATTCAATTCTTGTCATTCTCTGCTTGTAGGTCAGGAAATATGTTTTTCCCCTACAATCCAAATTTATTCTAATGGTTTGAAACATTGCATACCATGGAATTCATTCATATGAATACTTCAATGCATTGGAAATGGTTCATAGAGTTATGTAGATATATTAATCAATGTTTCAGCATAACCCCATTCATGTCTCATGAAAATTTATGCATCCCTATATTATTCTTTACTTAATCATAACATGAACTTCATGAGTTTTACTATTTTCGAATAAAAGAAAGACTATAATATATGCTCAACATGTTATACCATAGCATCATTCCTAATTCTAGGAGTACATATCTCTATATAATTGTAATGAAGCACATTCAAATCCATTTAGATCTGATTTATATGATCATAATCAAAATAGAAATACTCATCTTTTATTTTTTTGTGGCCTCCTTCTTGATCTAAGCTTCTTTGCGGAGATTTCTTGGAGTCCCTAGGTCTTAACCTTCATTCTTAACTTGCAAACTTTAATTCATGCAGGGGGTAGCAAATCTCTGCATGGGAAATTAGGGTCCCATGAAAACTGGAGCGAATGTTCTTCTACACTAAGGGAAATACTCATTTTTACAATCATCTTCTTTTTCATCGGATGAATTCTTCGTAGTAGTTTCGTCTTCTATGGTGGTAGAAGAATGAAACCGATCTTTACCCTTTTCATTTTCTTTGCACTCCCTTGCATAATGGCCCTTCTCGTCACAGTTGTAGAATCTAACCATCGATTTTTCAAAGTCCTTGTTAAACTTCTTTGAAGAAAATGGCTTGTTCCCATTCTTCATCCTTATTGTAAGGGCGATATTTTCTTCTTTAGTGCACACTGGATTACTCTGGATTCGCCCCTCCTCTTGGAGGAAGTCATGCCACAACCTCTCGAATTTAGTATTATCTTATCTATTATTTACCGAAACCAAGAATGTTTCCCATGTGGATGGGATAACATCAATAGCGGTTAGGAGAATATCATCTTCATTAGTCACTACTCCAATACTATAAAGTTGATCTCTTACATGAGATATCTTGGTGAAGAATGATGCCACAGTCTCGTCCTTCTCCATCTTTATGTTCTTGAGCTTATTTTTCAATTCCCTCTTTTGAATCAGGGCCTTCTTCTCATATAGGTTTGTCAATCTATCAAAGAATTCCTTTGTGGTCTTCAACAAAGTTATCACAGACATCAAATTGTCCTTTATCGAATTATAGATGATATGTTTGGATTTAGCTTGGTTCTTCTTGAATTTTATGTGCCTTGAATTGTTGTAGGCTCCTTTATCACAGTGGGAAAGTAGCTATCCAAGTCATGTTCCTCCAGGATGTTCAACACCCTCACCTCCCAAGTATTGAAATTGGAAGTGCCCTCAAGGTGGTATTACGATTGAACAGATATTGATGCCATACCTATCAAATTTTTTTCTCAACTCATTAGGATCTACGTAGGATTCTATTTTTCTTGCACATCTCAACTCCTTCATGTCCTGAGCTTTGATACCATGTTAATTTTTTAGCAAATATGAAGATATTTTAATTTTAAAACTTTATGTGCGGAAATAATGAACATTGGAATCAATAGAACATTCAATCACAGAAATCATTCAACCACAACACAAGATGTACCCTGGGGGAAGCCCTCAAAACAATGAGGATGAAAAACCCTAGCAAATATTCAAAGTAGAATTATGATAGATTGCAGAGAATGTCTTTTACAAATTTACACAATAGTAGATTGCTTTTAGCACCCCAGTTGCTAGATAATAGCGAATATTGAGCAATAGAGAATAGATATCAACTGCATGAACTTGCCATGTTCCCAACACATTGATAACAAGTCAAAACCATTGCCATGCAAACAATAGTGAATGGTTGCATGAGAATAGTGCACCACTTGCACTAAAAATGCAAATTGCCTTCATGGATAATATATCCTGTACATTGGATTCTTCATCATGCATAACATATGTGCCATGCCTTTCATATTTGACATTAAATGAGTCTTAACAGAATCCAAACAAAACTTTCCATCTAATTAGGGTGCTAAGTTAGGGTGTTAACTTAAGTGTCGTAATGCATTAACTCAAATGTCTTCATGCAAACACTTTATTAACTGAAGTGTCATCTTTGATTAACTTAAGTCTCGTCTTTTAGTTTAACTAAAGTTTAATCAATACAAAACACTTTAGTTAACTAGTCCATATTTATTGACACTTAGTTAACTATTATTAACTAAAATCATGTTGATTGATTTACTTGAACTAACCACTATGAGTTCTTTAACTAACTGAGGCATACAATATAGCTTTAACTGAAGCTTAACACAATTTATTTGATGCATATATTGCAGCTTTAACTGAAACTTAACAATATTTAACTCCTGCATATATTGTTACCTTAACTGAAGCTTTAACAATTCAAGTTCATCTTAGTCAACTGAAGTCATCTCATGTGCAACTTGAATTCTCTTGTTCTCTATGTTTCATCTCTTTATCTCTTATCTTTATTGCATGATCAATATGTGTTAACTCTATTTTATCTATCATATCATATTATACTTAGAATATTTGTCTAATGATGTGATCATATTATATTACTCTAGACCAAATGATCCTATGTTAAAGTAATTCACTCTAGAGGTGGCCAGTCCCTAGAGGAGACTTAATAGCATCTAGTGACCATGGTTAGTAATATATCATACAACATTAATGCTTCAACAAGTAAATCATCCACTCTATAACTGGAGGCCCACCCCATGGGTACCTACTATAATTGGAGGCCCAAATGAGAGTCAACTACCTCTATAACTAGAGGTCCACCTCATAGGTACCTAGTATAACTGGAGACTCATATGAGAATCATGACTTGATACACACACAAGTCCTGAGCCTTGTACTACAAGACTTTGCAACATCATCAATTTGATAAATCAAAGATTTCACCTCAACACATGAGGAATAACATTTTATAAATGAAAGGCTTAGTCATCCTTGAGTCCAACTCAAGAACCTACTCCAAGTCACTGAGTTCAACTCAGTCTCTCTACCTCAACACATGCGGCTCAATCCTGGTTGAACAAGATTGGCTTGTCAAATGAATTGTTATACTGTACATTTAACAATGATGGCAACTTCATAACTTAATTTTATAGTTAATCGGCTCATTATACAGAAATTTTGCATGTTTTCTCAATTTAAAGATTGTTTACCCTATCTTTCATCAATTCAATATATGTTTTCTACGTATTTCTCAAGTAGTTGACAAATTGTATTCTCTAGTTCAAGCCCATATTTGGTTGGAAATTGTCAAAATCTTCCACCATCCACAAAAAATGAGAACATAGGGATTGATCATATAGAGTATAATCTATCCAAATAAGCGAGTTCATACTGATCTTTAATTTTATGTTTTATAAATACCACTCCAAGTTCATCACCAACACTGAATTCCTATTAGCATCCCTTGTTGCATATTTTGATGAATTGATGGAGAATATATTTGCATGCACCACATGATGTATCATACTAGACCATTACGACCAGTTTATTTGTTGTCAAGCATGAACAACAAAATAATGAACATGATATATAACTTTCTCTTTTTTACTTCATAGATTAGCACAAGCATGAAGAACGACACCTCATGCTACAATTTCACATCGCAACCCATTTTAATTTAATGTTTCCCATGCATAGACTTGAGAGTAATTGATTAAAAATTTGTTTTTTTAACTAAGTGAATACATAAACTAAAGAGAGGGATTTGTTGTTATGCAACTCTTCTTGTTCTTATAATGTTTTACTTTTTTTTATGTATTAATTTAGTGAGGATGTAGTATTTGGTCCTCAATATGATAGGACATGTATCATTTCGTAGTTAAATATTTTTATCATTTATTACAATTTTAATATATAAAATTTAATGCTTGTATTTTAATGATTTTTAAGTTTGAGGTTAAAGTGCAATCCAAAATAGTATTTTGTTTTAATTATGGGATCAAGATTATATACTATTAAAAATACACATAATGATAGAAGATAGCTTCTAACCACAAGGGATGTAAGACCTAAAATTGTTTCTTATCAGCTAAGAGCCTGTCTTCCTCAAATGTAAGTACGTCCCAAGACTTAGAGACATCTAGTAGAAGTGAAAACCTACCCATTACATACCACTAATAGACTATTTCAAATTGTGTGATTTTTCTTGAATAACAATGATAAGTCAACTCAAATTCATAAATAAATAGTAGCCAATAATAATTATCCTGACATCTAAATTATGATAAAAAATTTCAAACTTCAAAATAAATTATTATTTTAATCTATTTTTTTTCTTTTCATTATATTATTTAACTCAATCCCTTCATTAATAATTAATTTATTAATATTTTCTAAAGACCAACTTCTTCTTAACCTATTTATTCATTTAAAAACTCACTCTTTTATATTTCACTAAAACTTCACTTAAATGTTTTGAAAAATGGATGTCCTTGAAAAGTTGGAATGTTCCTATGATAACATAATTTTTTATAACCATAAACAAAAACTTCATTACATATACAAACAAAGATTCAAAAAGTCAAAGATACAAGTTTTAAAGTGCTTAACACATATTTACGTTTTGAAAAATAATTAGTTAAAAATATTTCAAGTAAATACATTATAATATTTTTATACAAATTTTTAAAAAATAAAAACAAAATAAAGAGTTTTTCATTTAACTCGAGGACTATTTGAGCATTTGAGCCATGAGAACTTTAACCTATTATATTTTCTAGTTTGTATAGAAATAAAGGAATGATTTTACTTCATTTGTAAATTTGTAAATTGAGATTAATATTAGTATAGATTTATTTAAAAAAAGGATTTATCATTTAAAAGATTAAATCTCTAAAGTAATTTTTTTTAGAATCTAAAAGTTAAACAAATATTTTAATTTAATATGTAATTGTAAATGTTTCAAATCTAATTTAAATTGATATATTTCTTTTTTATAATATTTTATTATTTTTATAAAACATATATATTACCTTTAGGATGAGCATGAAAGAAATGACACATATCTCCTATCTCCTTACTACAGTGTAAAATAAGTCTCTTTAACACAATTATTATAAATAAATATTTAATATTAATAAAATAATATATATTTATAAATTATTTTTTATATAATTTCTTTAACTAAATTTTCATTTTATAAATAACTTATATTTTTAAGTCATATTAACATTATTACTTAAATTGTATCATCATTATTACTTAATCATACATATCCACATTCTTAAACTACTCAAACATCATACTTTCCTTTGGATCTCAAACATCATAGTATTCTTACCCTTAGAAAATCATCAACTTAAGTCTATTTATTTTATTGATTGATTTTGATATATGGATTTTTAACACTTCCCCCACACATATATAAGACACACATATATAAGACATATATATAAGGTGTTAATTATATTTTAAAAGTAATTTTAAAATTAACGAAAATTTTGATATAAAAATAAGTTGCAAATATATATATATATATGTAAAATTAAATTAAATATAAAAATATTACATAAAATTTACAACTTCATATAAATAACAACTTGAAAAATATAAAACCAAAAAAACATAAATATTAAAAAAATATTATCATATTAATATTAACAAAATGATCTTCAAGACAAACTCAATTTATAATTTTAATTAATGTTTATAACTTCAGAATAAATAGTAATATATAACACACATCATATATATAATAGGAGATGATAGATTCAAATTCGAAAGAAGGTATGTACATCTATGTAAACTTTAGTAGTTTTATTATTGAGCAAAGAAGGGTTTTTGTCCCACAAACAAGAGAGCTTCATACAACCAATTGATATATGTTTTCATTATGACTTTAAAAATAAATTAATATTATTAACATCAACAAAGTAAAGTTACTTCATGCAAAGAGCATAATGCATATAAAATTGTCTATTTCCTTTCTCCATTATAGTAAACCATGACCTTATCAATTATCCATCAATAGGCACATGAGCAAATTATTCTTTCAAATTTAGTATTTTTTTTTTACAGAAACAATTAGAGTTTTTTATATTAAGAAAACACCAGTTGTTGAAGCACTGGGAAAGTTACAAAAGGCCTCAAGGGATCCAAATAGTCTTCCAAGACCAAAAGTCCAAATCTATGTCTATCGATACATAAATACTTTGATCCCAAAATTCTGGCTCTCGTCAGCCTGCTAACTATTCGCCTAGTACACACAAATTGATTCAACAAAATGCAATAAAACATAGGGAACGTATCAAATATTTAACTGGAGATTTCTTTTTTAAAGTTCCAGTTTGACTGCGACTTTGTGTCATCACGGCCTGTTTGGCTTGAGAGGACTTTCTGTTTTTAACTGTTTTCCAATTCTTGTTGTGTTCTTCAACTACTTGATTGTCTGAAGAAGAGGGGGGTGGATCTTCTTCTTCTGCTTGATCTTCCCAACTAGGAGATTGGGTATGTTTGGGATTCTTGGGTGAAGGATGAGTGGACGACTCCTTCTACTCGTGAACAAAAGGAGCTTGTTCCTTCGTCTGAGGTGAATCTTTTATTTTTCGTCAGCTAAGGTTTCCTCAGTCGGGTTCTTGTTCCTTCCTCTGAGGTGAATCTTTTATTTTTTTCGTCAGCTAAGGTTTCTTCAGTCAGGTTCTTGATAACGCTCTGGTGGTACGGATGTGCTCCATCCCACCATGTGGGCTTGAGGTGACTCTTGGATGTTCTAATTTTTTCATGGGATTTCTGACAATTGAGGCCTTAAATGC
Source organism: Pseudotsuga menziesii (assembly GCA_001517045.1). Classification (NCBI taxonomy): domain Eukaryota; kingdom Viridiplantae; phylum Streptophyta; class Pinopsida; order Pinales; family Pinaceae; genus Pseudotsuga; species Pseudotsuga menziesii. The sequence continues at coordinate 195,840 of LPNX010713841.1, forward strand.
CTTGTTTCAAAACAATTTCTGCATTTAAAATGAAGGTTCTCATAATCAAGTTTTTGAGTCCAATAATAATCATTTACTGAAATCGATTTCCACACAGATCCATGCATATGTGGAGAAGGAAGTCTCCATTTTAGGACTTCTGTTGTGGAACTTTCCAAGTGCATTCCCAATGCAACGAAGATAAGAAGCACCCCAGAAATGAAGGGGCAGGGCAGGAAACATAACCCAAACATGTGTCATAGGAATGGAATCTGAAGAGGGATCAAAAGAAGGGGCCCAGAGCTACATATACATACCTGATCTACCCTAGAACCAAGGCCCAAAGCTGAAGATAAAATCCTTGTCCTGAGAAGAAGCACAAACCACAATGAAAAACCCTTTTGCACAAGGGAAAATAACAGCTCCCTCCCCAAGTATAGGGTTCCATTCGGCTAAGATCCAAGAATCTAGATCTGCAAGACAAGGCCACAAGCCATTAAACCTGTAGAGCAGAGCATGATAACTGTAAAAATATGCATGATCAACGGCTTCTTGAGGCACATAAATGACGATGGCAGGGAATTCTTGAACCACGAGAGAGGACCTGGAGCCGCGACTCTGAGAAACCATGTCTATGAAAGAGACCGACCTTTGCTGCAAGGGAAGAACATAAGCAGCCGCTGGAGCCGTCGGAGCGCAGGGGGGAGGAACTCCCGTTGAAGAGGCACTGGAGGTGCTGAAGCACAGAGGGGGTCTAGAACCATGGAGCAGCCTAGACAAAGGTCGTGAGGAACCTAAACCGAAGGGAATAGAGAGAGGAGTGACAATAGACGCCGCTGCCATCTGCTGGAAAACCCCTAAAAGGTGAAGGTTCCAAATTTTGTATTATTAATAGCTTTATATTTATTAAATATTAGGATGATAAAAAATGTATATTCAAAATTAGATTATTTTTATGTTATTTGATAAAGGTATGTGTTTTTTAATAATAAAAATAATATTTATATAGTTTTAATAAAAAATAGGTTACAATGCAATATTTATAAATGTAGAGTGATAAAAAACAACTATAGGTATCATGGGTAATTTTAGGGGCTATATATAGTTTATGGGATATATTAAGAGGGTTACAAAAATTTAGCAGACTATTTTCTTATATCGAAAGGGTGATTTTAGCTAAAATATATTTGCTCAATATTTATTAGAAAAAATAAATCCTAAATGGATAACCTCCCATATATTAATGAGGAAAATGAAAAAAAATATTTTCTCCCTAGCAAAATCTCCCTCCAATCTATCTTTCGCCCCCAATTTCCAGTGAAATCATTCCTTCACCCCCAATTTTCAGTAATGAACACTCTCAAGGGTTATTTCGTGCTCCATTTTCCTTGTAATTCAAGCATATGGTTGCATTTTCCTATATTTTTATTTAATTTGATGTGATACCTTCTTTGAGCCCTCGATTTCCAATCTTTGAGAGAAAATTAGGGGCTATTTTGTTCTATATAAAGGCTATAGTGATTCATGGTTCACCCACATTGGATTGCACTTGCAGGGTGAAGGTTCTAATTGATGTGAATCCACTTTTAATTTTTGATGTGATTCCATTCTTAGTTTTCTCGACATTTAAATATTTTCGTAACATCTCCATTGTTGAAAGCTGGGGTCTTGAAGGGGCATGTCACAGATGCAATTTATCAAAGAATAAAAACTCACATCACACTTTTTATCCAATAATTATCATGGTATGCTTTTTATTGTGCTTTTTATGGTTTTTATCCATAGTTACAATAGATTATTATATTGTAAATTTACCTTTTATCATGGATTCTTTTTTAGGCATGTTGAATTTTAGAGCACTCTTGATTCTTAGGGCTCATTCAGTGTTAGGGTTTTGTTCTATCCTAGGAGTATTGGTTTCGTGAAAGTGTTATTGAGCTCAAAATATATGATTTATTTTATGCATTGTCATGTTTAAACTATCGAAAGAAATTTATATGTTGTTAATGGATGCTACTCTTGATTGAGAGATGCCACGTGGTTTTTATATGTTCAAACTGAATTTGACCTAGTTGTTTAAAATGTGCTTTTATTAGTATCTTGCACTAAATTTATTATTGGATCTAGCGCATTAATGAGAGTGTATATGTTCATATTTTATGTCTAATATTGTTAATGTTTGAGATGTTTGTAATAAATGAATGCACACTAAATATAATGGTGGGGCTACATTCATGAATGCCCATTATTTTGGTTGTCTCTTCGAGATTTGTCCAAAGTGTTCTAGTAGATTCTTTTATTTGTATTAAGAAGTTTGGGACTAGTGTAATTTTGCTTGTATTGCCAAGTTCGTCAATTTTATTTGTGACCTAAGTTTGTTGGGTTCAATACATATTTTACATTTTTTTGGTAAGGGTCATTAAAAAATAAAATGTTTTTTGGTTATTTGTTTTGATGTGTAATTGTTATCATCATCCAGTGGAAGAAATGGATCTAGTTATGTATGACAAATATATGATTTAGTTGAAACACGATACTTCATTTCCATCGTGACTGTATATAATATGTACATGGCATATTTGACCTGAGATATAGAATTTATGTTATTTGATATCGAGTCTTTTACATTCAATAAGGGTGCCAAAACAATTTTACCACATTTTGCATGCTTTCAAAAATTTCAATGACATGGATGGAAACCTCTCCTCAATTTATCTGAGAAAAATTAGCCCTTTTTTTGTGAATTCAGAAGCTAATCTATTGAAATAAAATAGTGATACACTCAATAGTACAAAACTGAGATTCTATCTTGCAGATAGGAAAAAACAAAAGAAAAGACCAGTCTAACCAATAAGGGAAATTAGACCATAACCGTCTGAAATATCCTCTCTTTGAGAGGGAAACATATCCTAGAAAGATGTATCTTATAAAGTTTACAAAAATACTTTTGAAAGAGAATAATGGTAATAAACTTGGGTATCCATATTCCCAAAATATCTAGAAAAAAGAAGAAATCCTGAAACATAAAAACCTACCCTACAATTTTGTATAGGGATCCTCAATGATGGGTGTCCCAAAGCCCGAGCTCAACCATTTCCTGGAGGATCATCCTTGTTTCTATGGTCATCGTCCTTACTGCCAGAATCATCTTCACCATTGGAGTCATCGTTGATGCTCGAAGCATCATCGTTGTTGGAGGGGGTACGCTTGACCGGGAGAGGCTCAAACTTCTTGAAGGCCAACACAGTATTATTTTTTCTAGTTGTAGTGTTGTCCATTCTTCGTTGCAATGGAGGTGGCAAGATTTCAATATCCATGGGTGCAACAGGTGGGTCAGTGTGAGGGATGGAATATGGGACGGCCAAGGGGGGAGAGGTAACAGAGGGAGCGGGAGGAACAAAAGGATCTAGAATGCCAGATGCAGTGGGAATGGCGTCGGGGATATGGGCCATGAGTTGAAGGGTGGTGGAATGAAGGAGAAGGTGTACTGGCAAGTTCTTCACCACCTAGTAATTCCTCCTGCGCTCAGTAGTCCAATTGGCTATCGAGAGAGAGAGTCGGTTAAATCGTCTTCCCAGTCGTCAAACATGAGACAAAGAGGGGTAGGAATATCCAGGTCGTATCCCTCCGAATGTTGAATTTGATGGTTCACTGACTGGGGGCATCCGACCTACACGTCCCCTTCTAGAATTTCCCCTTTTCCTGTGTGACATTGTGAAGACTATGGGAAAATAGGCAAGAAGCAGGATGACTGCAGGATACAACACTAGGGAAGCGGCAGAGGGTCGAGGAGCAGAGTGATGGAGGAGAACAGGCGTGAAAAGGAGAATGAATGTTGAGCTACCTGTATCCTTAACGTAGTAGCACATTTCCATTATCCCCATTGATACTGGCAGTTAGTAAGCTGACGTAGTTGTACCACCATACAACTGCAGGGATGAAGCGTACCTTGGAGGAATTAAGAAGCACAACCATTAATGAGGAAGGAAACCAATACATTGAATACGGAAGCGTGACATCAAGGTGGTGACAATGGGGCATAGTTATGTGCCTCGTCAGCTAAGCCTTGAGATGTTGATGTCATGGTGTCACCCGCATTCGAGGGAGAAAAATTAGCCATTAACATAGTAGTTCTAATGATATCCATGATGATGCATTAATGTGTTTTCTATTCTCATTAGTGTATGTTCTTATTTCTAATAAGCATTGCAAGTTTCTAACTAACTATAAAAATTCTAAATCAAATGACATAATTCATATTTTGATTGTCAACAAAAGAAAGGAAAAAGTGGCATTTGTATCTATGAACAGATAAGCAGGTTATTTTTTTCTTAGAGGATACCTTAAAAATGAGAGATTTGGAAAATAAACTAATTGAGATTTCATACACTATATTAAGGTTAAGGGTCTCGATAATACTCCATGTTACAATAATGGTTTATGGGTTCCAAAATCACTCCACAGTTTAAATTGTTCAATTCTATCAGTTTCTTCGTATGTCGAGATTTGGGTCCCCACATGTTCATTTGACCATTAAGGGACAAGATAAAAAGTGGAGTCCCCACTTGCCTTGAATCTAGTTAATGTAGTTGGGTTTCACCAACACTTCCAGTTGTGAGCGAGCCAACTTGTGAAATGCATAAATAAATCCCTCCTCTCCTCATTCATGCATTTGTTCATTTGAGGGTTTGCAAGTCGAGAGATTTGAGCTATGGTATATGCTATTCTATTACACTACCTTAGTAATATGCAAAATCAAAAGCTAAGTCTTCCTAGCAAAAGATTCAGCAAGTAGTTACAAGGTTTTATAATTTGATGAAAGATTCGCCAAATTTTTAGAATATTTTATAGTTTAGTGAAATATTCACCAAAATTTTACAATATCTATAATTTAGTGAAAGATTCACCAAGATTTTAAAAGATTCTATAATAGAATGAAAGATTAGCCAAAAAATTATATATACATATTATATTATCGATAAAATAGCCTTCAATTTTTTTTCTATATATCATGGAGATTCACCCATTTATTATACACATATATTTTGGGGGTGTTCTTAAAATTATCCCTAGAAAAGTCTGGTGAAGAACTTGAAGAAATAAGGAAGGCATATGTTGAACTGAAGACTCGGCTAGAAGAAGCCAAAAGGATAGAGGAAGTCTTGAAGGACAAATTGCATGAGAAGGAGGACCAATGTCAAAAGCCTGAGATGGACATAATTGGTCTCAGAAAGACAAGTGAAAAGGCCAATGCATGTGTGAAGTTTAGGAACAACTCAATCATCTTGGACAAGATCTTGGACTGCTAAAGATCATCTTTTGATAATTATTTCCTTGGCTACAACTCAGGAAAATAAAAGTCTATCGCAGACACATGGACACCTATCAAGTATGAGGAAAGCCCCTCATTCTCCAAAAATGAATGCCAAGATGCTCCTCATGTATCTACACATAATAAATAAGAACCCAAAAGATTAGAAAAACATCAAGGATTTAGTCCCACTCCTCAAATCAAGTTCAGAAAAGATGCATCGTCAAAGTGGAACCATGCATCCAGGTATGAATATAGATTTAATGGTTATTGTTATTCATGTAATGGTTTTGGTGACAAGGCTATGGACTGTACATTCCATGGAAGAAGAATTGTTGAAAGTCCCAATAACACAGTTAGATGTTGGACTTGTAACCATATTGGCTATGTTGCAGAAAATTGCCACACCATGAGATGCTACAATTATAGTGGTTGTGGTCATAAAGCCTAAAATTGTGCAATTCCGAGGAGACAATATATGAAGAGTCCTTCATACACACCTGCAAGGAGAACCAATGAACCTTTGAAGTAGAATAAAGCAGACAAATTTGAAGCTCAAAGGACAAGTGGTCACATACAACGACATTCCCAGGTATGAAAGAAAAATAATGTTTTCCTAGATATGAATGAAGTCAATTTGTGCAAGGAAGATGGATGCCATATGGAAAGCCAAAATTGAGGTCTATCAAATACATTAATGCTCCTTGAATTCATGGAGTTTGGAGGATGAACTCACAGGAAATTATTGGTTACTCCAAGCATAAAGACGGGTCCAAGGATCTTGTTCACAATTGGCATTGTGATAGAGGGAGTAGGAATAGTTACAATTGAAGTATAGTGACATGATGACATTTGAAGAATGCATTCCTTAAGAACATCTGGAAGTATTGGCATGATAAGACTTGTTGAAAATATACAAGGAAGATAGTTGGCCTGTGTGCAAATTCAATTGAAGATGGTAGTCACATAATTAAGGAAGTTAAAATGAGTAAAAGAAGAATCAGGTGAAGAGGATGAGTCCTCCAAATCTACTAAGAGAAATCTTGATTCTTGCATATGCACAAGCTTTTGTGCTAATATTTTGGGTCTATTGAATACATATGATTTTACTTGGTTCACTCACAAGTTCAGTATTTTGATAAGACTCTTGAAGATCTGATTCCAATAAAGACATGCAGATGTTTGGAGGGGTGTCCTTGATATGAATTTATTAAATGTTTTCTGATGAATTCATCGATAAAAGTGCACTAATGACTCTCTCTAGCTTTGGATATGATTGACAAAGAATGTATTCAGAAAACACTTGTTGTTGGTATTGATTATATGCCCTGTATTGGGGAAGCATTCAATGAACTACAGAAGTCCTGAGGAAAATGCAACTCTTGAGAAAGTTCAAGTGTAAATTAATGATAATTGTGACTAGAAAATATGAAATTGATCTTCTGAACTAAAGATCAAAATTTGTTTCATGAGAATAAGAATACACAATCAACAAAATATCTAATTGAATTTTGAAGATGTCAGAATTCTCTTAATTGAAGCTAACATTGGACAACTCATATATTCATCCTCTATGTTAGATGTATATATACTACAAATTACTTCACCCCTACAGGTGTATAAAAAACAACAGTTACATGTAAACTTGGGAAGCCACAGTAAAAGATGATTTTATCAACCGAAAGCATCCAAATAGCAGAACAAAGTGACATGGTCCATTGCACAAGTGTTGAAGAATCCAATATAACACAATTCATCCAAGTGACTCGTGATCAAGACATTAGTGTATAATTGTAGGCAACAATAAGTAAGGCAGATACAAAGGTAATCAAGCAAGATTCATTAGCCTAATCACTAGCAAGTGAAACATCCAGCTCTAAACTGAGGTCACTTGTGGTTCGAATGGTTTGGTGGCCCATGCTCCCACTTGATGACAACAAGATGGGATTTGATTTCCCTTGGATATTATATGTAACCTTTAGATATTTCTCTTGATTGTCATGATGATCATGGACACATATGATGGAACCCAAGAAGTCTGTTGTAATCTCACAGATCACATAAGGTTACCAATAATACATACTAAAACATACATACATAACAGAGATAAGAGCTAAGAACAAGTAGATAGAATAACAGATTATATTAGCATAAGAGGGTCCATACAATACAGAGAACTGAACCGAGTTCTCGTATGGCTCAACAGCATAATATATATGATTTACAAACAGTTACAAAATAACTACATGTCAGTTCGGTGAACCGACACGACCTTAGGTGGCCGACCTAATCTCTAGTTTAGTCGGATGACTAACTAAGTCGGCTATCGTTCAAGTCAGCATACCGACTTGCTCCTCTAACATCTCCCCCATGAACAAAACATTTCTTAGTCCCGAAGAACAAGGAGGTACAAAAAATTTGTTGTCTATATAAGTAGTCATTGTTATGTGCTTGGTATTCACGGGCTGTGAAGTCTGATGGTTGGTCTTTTCTGTACACAGACTTCAACAATTGCTGGAGCTGTCACTGCTAGGTGATGTTGGAAATCCATCCAACTCTGTAATATTTTCTGTATGTCGATGGTGAGTGTAGTCAGATTTGATAAGATCGACATTTTCTCTGGAATGGAAATTTCAGCTATTCTTTCCATGTCGGGACCCATAAACTGGTCTTTTTCTTCTACTGTCTCTCTGAGTCGTTTCATCTGTGGGTAGATGATGTCTACTTTTTCCAAGTTGGGAATGGCTTGATGCACCCACTGATGTGCTTCCCGCTCAAGCTTCTAGAGTTTAGATGTCTCAAGCACTATTTGATCCTCAATTGTGCTTCTAAGTGCTTAGTCAGTGGTTTTCCTCCTCTCAAGCGCTTGGATCTCTTGTCGGTTCTGCCTGGTGCGCTGATAGACTTGCCTATAGTAAGCAGGCCAGTCTCTCAGTGCTTCTTCGGTGATGACTAACTCCTCCATGTGATCTTGCAACACTTTATAGGCTTCGGAAAAGGCTGTGTGTTGCTCCATCAGTAGTCGGACGGTTTCTTCTTTCTACTCTTATTTTGTTTCCTGAATCTGTGGTGGTGGTGGTGATGGGGTTGGTGAATGGTCAGGTGTGACTGGGTTGGAGGAAATGTGGTCAAGAGGTGGATTGTCGGTCTGACGAGGTGAGTCCAAGTCGGAGAAGAGTTGGTTGATTTCTCGATTTATGTCCTCGATATTTTCTTCTTCCTCTCCTCTGGTCAGTTTAGAGGTTGGTAAGTGGGGTTCGGGTTCAGTTAGAGTGATAGTCGTGGTCTGACGTGTGACAAATTCTACTTCTTTGTCAGGATTTCTCTCGAAGGTCGAAGTCATAGTTGAAAATTTTTTTAGCCCCTGAAGTATTTGGCCAGGTTGTCAGGATCCACCAGCTTCAAACAGAGGTGCTTTGGTAGAGAGTTTTTGCACCGACGTGAATATCTCAGGAAATTTTTCAATGAATGCCTGGAGGTCTCTGTCCCGATCAAACTTCTCCTTCACAGCCTCTGACATAGCATTTTTGCATAGGTCGAGTGGGCTTATTGAGAGTTGTTTTGGTATTAGCTCCTCTGTGATTTTTGTCGAAGACGGAGGTGGGGGTGTAGACACAAGACCTACAACATTTTTAGATGTCAAAGTGTGTGTGATATTCACCTTCTTTGGTTGACCTTGTTGTGCCCCTGCCTCGACTAATTTCTGAAATTGGGTTTCAACTGGCACTTTGTTTGCTGCGACATCTTCTATTATGTCGAGGGCCATAGCTGCTAGTTCCTTGTCATCATCTAAGGACTCTGGAATGATAAGCTTGCACTTACCTTTCCCTTGTGGCCGTGTTCTTTTCCTTTTTCTTCCAGCTGCTATCTCCTTTGACAATTTGGTGATAATCTCTTTGGTGACAGCATACTCTGGATTCTCGGTTTCTATCCCTTCCCTTGGTGTATGAGTCGAGATGATATTTTCTTCAGCTGGATTGGTTACCTATTGTCCTGCATGTGTTTCTTCTGTATGTGTTTCTTCTGTATGTATTTCTTCCCTCTGTGCTGTCAGAGGCTTGATTATGATCTGTAGTCAACCAGTGCCTTTGACCGGTGTCTCCTTCGACACAAAGGTACTGATGTATAGGTTGAGCTCGTAATCCTCCTCCTTCTCTTGGTCTGTTAACGGTTCCTCTATCGAGAAATACGTTTCCTTTGCTTTTGCTGGAATTGGTATCTTTAATCCCACCTATCGAGATAGTTCTCGAAATATCTGTTCGACTGACGGATAATAGTCAAGGGCCTTTGCATTTGGTTTGGCACCCTGCATGTACCACACCGTGGTATGGTCGGGCTCTAGCTGAATGTGGGCCTTTTTGGGTAGACTTCACTGGATGTTTTGAGGCACCCTCCATCTGGTAGTGTGGACTTTTAGCTGCTGGAGCCAGTTTTCCAATAGCACTTTTCCGTTTGCAAGTTCCTTCATTGTTCCTTTCTGGGAGAAGGGTTTGAATCTCCACATATGGAATTTTGTCGGTTCCTGAAAATTTTTGTCTCCTTCAAGGAAAATAGAGTACATTACTATCCATAAGATAAGGGATGGGAACCAGATAATTCCTCCCATCTCTTGGAATTTCTCACAGATGTTTTTGATCATTTCGGCTAAATACTCAGCCCATCTGTATATCTTTCCATTGGTCTGAATGGTGTCTACTGCTCCAACATATCTATTTTGAGGTCGCTTCCTCGACCTGCCATTGTGAGCATAATAGCTATGATTTTGGCCACAATCTGTGGCATTCGATGTGTTATGTGACCAATCATTAGTCCTTTCTAGTTTTTGCTCGATGCTGACCGTATTAATTCTTTGACCAGTCCTTCTTTTATACCGACTGGTACTGGGTCTCCTTTGTTTGATAGCCCTGTTAATTGGGAAATGACTTCCCCAAAGATGTCAACTGGTTGGTCGAAGTAAAATCAGTCGTTGTGGTACCGGCTTATGACAAACTTCACTATTGTTTCTTTTGTGCCACCAAAGCTGGCCATGAGCGGCACGTTAGCATAATTTACAATGGAACTGTGTTGTATTTTCTCTGCAGTTGGAGTAGGCTTCTTGTTGATGTAAGCCCACTCTTTTATCTTGGCCCATAGTTTTTTCCATGAGCCTTCCTGCACCTTCGCATTATTAATGTTCTTTAGTATCCTAACTAATGGCATTTCTCCACTCTGTAATTCCTTGGCTTTGGCTGAGGCTCTGGTCTGTTTGGGTGCCATCTTGTCGGTTTGGTGGTTGATTTCACTAAGGTTCTTTTGCTTTTCAGTCGTTTCGTTGCTCTGATGCTCTCTCTATTTGAATTGTGGTGAATGATCCTTCAGTGGTTCAGTATTTATAGGGGACATGTTGGATGTTCTCGTCGATAGGTGTATTAATGGTGAATGTGATGTTCGAGCTGCAACACTTGAGTGTGCATTAATGGTGAATTGGTTTCGGTGCTTGAGGTCATGAATGCGCGATGGGACTATCGAGGTCGTCGGTCGATGTCGGTTATGAAAATGGTCGATGGCGTTATGTCGATGGGCATGATGTCCATTGTCAAAGTGGTTATTTCCTGTCATAATTTTCTGCGTATAACAATACTCTTTTCTTTTTGGATTTTTAGGTTTTTATAGATTTTTGTTTAACCATTATGGTCGGGTTTTTTTTTTTAGATTCTGTATCTTTTTAGTCGGGATCCATTAACAAGTTTCCGAAATACTATGCCTTGCAACGTCTTTAGTCGGACTGATCCGTTGGCATGTATTCATTTGACAATGTAGGGTCCCATCCATTATGTATGGAGTTTATTAGGTTTTCCTTTTACTCGACTATTGTATAGTAAAGCAAGGTCTCCTACCGACAAGTTTTTGTTCTTGATGTTTCTGTCGTGCCATGCTTTTTGTTGTTGTTTCTGGATTTCTTGATGTTGTATCGCAATTAGTCAGTGTTCTTCAAGTTTACTCAGTTGTAATAGTCGGTCCTTTCTTCCTTGTTCGACATCAACATGTAAAATCTCTGCGATAATATGTGTTTGTTGTCAAAAATGTAATGGAACTACTGCTTCTTGTCCATACACTAGTCGAAAGGGGGTTTGGTTGGTTGAACATTTGTATGTTGATATGTATGCCCATAGTACTGTAGGTACCTTCTCATCCCAGTCATCTTTGTCTACATTACATATTTTTGTTAAACCTTTTGTTAATGTTTTGTTAAATGCTTCAATTGCTCCATTCGACTGAGGATGGTATGTTATACTCCGACGATGGTCGATTTGGAACTGGTCGATTAGGGTTTTGATAGTTCTATTAATAAAGCGTGTTCCCTGGTCGTTGATTAGGGTTAGTGGACATCCAAATTGATTAATGATATTTCATATATAAATTTTGTGGCTACCTCACTGGAACATGTGTCGACTGGTTCTACCTCTGCCCATTTGGTCACATATTCGACTGCAGTTATTATGTACCTTGTGTTTGTGTCAGAAATTGTTTCTAAGGCTAGGGAAACAAGCCAACACAATCTCAAGAGTAAAACTCAGTTCAACTAGGGTTTAGGGTTTTGTTTTATGTGTTTTTGGTTGTAAGCTTCAAAAACATGCAGGGAATACATTCAAAAGACAAGTAACAACTAAATCATAAACATAAACTAATAAAGATGCATAACATATCACATAAGATCCAACAAAAAGACTGTGCTGAAGTTCACACATAAAGGACAAGCACTACCAGGAAATACACATTAACCAGCAATGAATTTTTCATTTAAGAAACTAAACAAGTTCAAACATGAAGCCAACACAGACAAAATGAAGGGGAAAAAGTCATATATCTCATTATTTCATCAGAAAATGCTTATAAGAGTTACAGTACCTATATCTGAACAAGTCTGAAAGTACAAGCAGCTTGCAGACCTCCTGATGCTCTCAAAAATCAGAACCCTAACAATGTCTTTCTAACTCCTCTAAATAGCCATCCTCTACAAAATCAGTTAGGTTTCCCTTTCTAACTGTCTCCATCGACTCACCTAGGTAGGTAAAGTAAAAAGTGCATTTTTTTACAAAGTTACAAAATTTCTAATAATAGCAAATGCTTAACAAAAAGAAAATGTTTATCTAAAATAATCACTAACTAATAACTGTTTCATATTTCCTTTGCTACCTCAACAAGGAGGTCAATGCCATCTAGCCTTTGAGCTTGTCTTTTTGTCTTCTTTTTCTCCTGCTCCAGCTTGATCATCTTTTGGGTGAGTTTCATGTTCTCCTGCTGCAGGTTCTTTATTGTGCTTTCTAATTCTAAACAGTGTTTGTCAGTCATCCTTTTTCTTTTAAGAACCTCCTTGGATACCTATGCTAGCTCTTGGAAATGACTTTTAACATCCAGTAATTCTCCTATAAGCCCTTTATTAACTCTCTGTAAACCATCATTAACCTACTGTAAGTGCTTCATGTGTTTCTTATACTGCTGAGTATTTTCATGTAAATCTTCTTTATCAGGACTAGGGATCTCTGGTATAATTTCGTCTTTCATTAAGAAGTCTGTGTAATCTGCAGAAACACCAGGGTCCTCCAAAATGTCTGCTTCTCTGAGTATCTGTTCATCTTCCTCCTCCCACTCTTGACTTTCAATGGGACACATTTTAGCTTCCTCATCTTGTTGCTGTTTTAAAAGTTTATTCTTTATCTCCAGCACTATTTCAGACAATTTAGACCTAGGCTGTTCAAATTCTCTTACTGACTGTGATATCTTTGTCTTTTCTGACTGAGAAGAATAAGATGATTTAACAATTGATTTTCTCTTACTTTTGCTTCCCTGTTTATCAATTTCAATTTCTGCTTCTTCACTAGAGGAAGAATCAATCACAACAGCTTCTTGTCTAGCATTCAACTTGGGATTAAGTAACTTTTTCATATTCCACCTGAGTTTATTAGTTGGCCTAGTTTTAGGCCTTCTGAATGAAGCTACAGTCCTCTTTTTCTTCTTCTTAGGTCTGGCTGATTTAACCTCTGATGTGAGGAATTCTCCACATGCTTCAACACTTAACCCTACTTCATCAATAATCTTGGCTTCTTCAGAATGTGTTGCTGGTGGCAATTGCAGACTAGGCTGTACTTTTTCTCCTGCAAACAATGAGTACCTGTTTTTAGGGCAATCTGAGGATATTTTGAACTGACTGTCAACTTTTACCTGCTTTTCTACCTTCTTAGCCTTAATATTATCTTTATCTACAGATTTAACTATGTGACCTAGCTTTTTCATCATCACTTTTCCCTTATCAGTCTGCCTTTTAAACTGCTGGTCTTCTTGCTAGGGATGAACATCTAACCAGAACAGAAAGAATTCCCAAGTCCTACCCTCATGTTGCAACACTTTGGTGATGATCAGTTTGATCAGACCATAATGAAAAAGTGATTGGGAGGTGTGATCTTCATGTTGCTTTATCCTGCTGGACATCTTCTGCAGGCTCCTCAAAAAGAAGAAGGGCAGGTTCATCTTAGAGACTCCTACTATGTGTTGGAGGAATCTAAAATGATATTTAAATACAAATGAATACCTGCCCTCACAGGTCACATAGCTCTGAAGTATCCTTATGGGCTCAATCCATTCTTTCCTGAAATTTTGAATAAGAATACCCTTGTTCCAGTCAGGAGTCACATTAGGCAAAAGGTACCTTTGTGGTTCAAAATCAAAAGGAAACTTTTTGAACCAATGTTCACCCTCATTACTAATCTCAGTAGCCTCTGTAATTAATTCCACAGTCAATTTGAATTTT
>LPNX010713841.1:210247-262015 GCA_001517045.1 Pseudotsuga menziesii
CATAAGAACACAATAACACTGATCATTCTTCAAAAATACACCATCAAACATAATGTCAAACTGTTTCAGACTATATGCCATCCGAGCTCTTCATTTTAGGGTTAAGGAAACAAGCAGTATGATATGCATTCAGATATGACCTCCTCTTTTAGCACAAACTGATTCAAATCACAGAAAATAGCACTTTGATTAACTGCAGTGTCCAGGCTGTTCAATTGTAATTGAAGACTGTCAGTGAAGATGGCTATTCTATTTCAGTATTGTACTCCTATTTCTATGTATTAACCAGCCTAAATCTTCAAATACCCTCAAATATTCACAGTTTCAGATTTTGCAAGAGTTATATCAACCACAGGCTTATTTGATCGACTGGAGACTTGGACCTGTATGAGAAGAAAGAAAAGACCACTGTCTGCAATATATTCACCTTCGCCAAAGACTGTCATCAAAACCTGTATATAAAAGCCAACATGTTCTCCAAGCAAATGAACATTGCTCTCCAAGCAATTGATTTTACAAATTATAACAACTATCACCACCTTCTCAGGCAGACTGAATAATTTCACAGTAAAAGATGAGCATAATAAAACAGTCTCTAAGTGATCTCAATGTTGTTTCTTGTTCACTATGATTCATACTGGCATTAGGTCTGAGATAAATCCTATTCAGTCAGTTCATTAGAGCCATAATGCACCAGTATCAGAGCTTTTTGAATGTATTGGAGAGAAAAACATAAACAACCTTCGTTCAAACTGTAATCAAAATTTCAAAAGTTGAATGCTTTAACCTTAAGGTTATTTTGCTGCTCTGTTTAGTAAATTCTTCATAATAGCTTCAGACAGCTATTTCTATGGTGAAGGGTTCATTTTAGAACCTATTCTAACCTCTGCAACAACCAATTTCTCCAAAATAATCTCCAGCAAGAAAAACCCAATTTTTGTCAATTATAGGGGTTTGTATTGAAATACCTGTGAATTATTCAACTGCGACGGCTTAAACCTTCGTCTTGGACTATCAACTGCCTCTCCTTATGCGTACAGGTGTCTTCATATAACTTCTTTGATTGAAGGTAAGTGAATTAAGAAGCCCTAATTTTCGCTGACGTCTATAACACTGTCTCTTCTCCACAGCAACACAATCCTCCTTCTTAGCGGTTTGATTTGCTTCATGAGCACTCTTCCTTTGCCTTTGACAGTGTATGTAATGACAAATCATGCCATATTTACCTCAAACCACGCTGCTACCTGGCATGCTGAGCTGCATTCAATTAATGATGACCAACGATCTCTTCTCATCACGAATCAGACCAGCCTGCATGATAATTACTAACATAACACGTAGCAACACCCTTCAATCATGAAATTAGTCACCTATGAATTTAACCCGTGCCAAAATTCGGCTTGAAAATCAGAAAAATTGAGGGACGCGATATTCTTGTAGTGCGCCCTTTGTAAATTTTTTGTCCAGTGCTACAAGAATATCTCCAATGCTAAATTTTCGCTATTTTTCAACTTTTTGCTAATTTGTCGAAGGTTTAAAAACTGCTAAGGTGAAAATCAAATCTAGGTGATCTTCAAATAAACATTAATGAATCAAATATTTGATATAATGACCTTTCTTTACCCCTTTAAAACACAAAGGACCAAAAATTAAAACAAATCCATAAAAAGCAAGCTCAAGAACCATGTAATCAACCAAAAAGTCCCTAAAGGAAACTAAAAATGAGATTTAAAACAAAACCTTACTTGAAATAAAATGAAAAACAAACCAAAAATGGAGAATTCAAACCAAAATTGAAGAAAAAATTTACTGACTTAACTCCTTGCACCTGTTCTTTTTGCTAGTATAGGAAATGGTCCTATGAAGTCTATGGCCCAAATTTCAAATGTCAAACTTGGGTTTACTGATATCAAAGGCATTTATGTGCTAGGCAGGGGTCGACCTAGTTGTTGACATCTGTCACATTTGCTTACAAAATTTTTGCAATCTTTGTGAAGTGTCAGCCACCATAACCCTAATTGTTGGATTTTCTTTGCAGTTGTGTTTGCTTGGAAATGTCCCCTTGCAGGTTTGTAATGTGTTTCATACGTAATATTGTCTCTTTCATGTTCCAGTACACACCTTCTAAAGATGTTGTCTAAACCCATTTTGTACAAGAATCCATTTATGAGGCTATAAGGTGCAGCTTTCATCGCTAAGATCTATTTCTTTTTGGTACTCATGCCTTCTGGTACTTGTCCATCTTCTAAAAATTGGGCTATTTCCTCTAACTCTACCAAGACTACTTCTATTCGAAATAGATGTGCATCTGGTAAGTCATCTTCGACTCCTGTCAGTTCCTCTCCTGTGTCGATTCAAGATAAAAGGTCGGGACCAACATTTAACTTACCTGGTCTGACAACAACTTCAAACTCAAATTATTGGAATAGAAGTAGCCATCGACAAATTATTCCATGGTGTAGATGCTTATTCACAAGGTATTTTAATGCCTGATGATCAATGCAAAAGATAAATGGATTAGCTAGGAGATAATGTCGATATTTTTGTAGTGCAAAGACCATTCCTAATGCTTCTCTTTCTGTCGTCGAATAGTTTTGTTCAGCTTTGTTTAGTTTTTTGCTACTGTAAACTATAGGATAATCCATTCCATCATCTCCTGGCTGAGTTAAGATTGCTCCTATTGCTAGGCTTGATGCATCAATGTGGACATGGAATTTAGTCGACCAGTTTGGAAACCTTAGGATTGGTGCTTCGACTAGTTTTCTTTTTAGTTTTTCAAATGATATATGGCACTCTTCTGTCCAGTCGAACTCTTCATCTTCCCTTAATAGTTCTTCTAGTGCATAGGTCATATCTTAGTAGTATCTTATGAATTTTCTATAATAGCTTGTATGACCTAGTAACACTCTGACTTGTTTTGAGTTCATTGGTGGTTTTAGGTCGAGGATAATTTTGATTTTTGCAAAATCTACCTTAATACCTTCCTTACGGACAATGTGTCCTAAAAATATCCCTATGGGGGTCACAAATATGCACTTCCTGATGTTCAAGGCTAACTGGATTTGTCGACATCTTTCCAACATAAGCCTTAGCCACTAACAATGATCTTTTTGTCAAAACCCCAAATTTTCACAAAAATTTAAAATTTTGAAATAACATAAAATGCTGAGACTGCGGTTTACTAACAGCTAATCATTAGCAATAAAAGAAATAGTTAATAGATTAGTATTGCATAAACTCAATTATGTTAACTCAGCAGTTTCCTTCTTGAAACAATATTAAGTTTGTTGATAGTTGTTTATAAAACACTCCATATTCGATATGGGTGCTTGGATCTTAGCTGATTTTTGTACTCTGTTAAGTTTTGTTTAAGTTCAGCCTTCGGGCTCGTGGAAGAAATGAAACATGTCCTTTAAGATAGTCTGTCTTTAACCTAGGTATTTTGTATCTCTGTATAAATGAAATAAATTTCATTTTTTAATACTTTATATAAAGTAAGTTAATTACTTACCCAAAGTTACGACTGTAAATGTTTTGTGTAGTAAAATAATACTGGATAATTGTCTGCTCCACAAATGAGCTAGGGTTTTTACCTTATTCAAAATAATTTTTATTGTTATTAATTGTATTAGTTTACTGTTAATGGATTTCAAGACTGTTTTCAGTCATGATGCTTCTATTAAATGGCTCAAGAATTTTTAAATTAGGGTTTCCTGAAAGCAATCTCTTCAGTTTGTTTAAGTGGGTTCTTTATTTGTAAATAATTATTGTTTAAATCGATATTGTTATCTTTCTATACTATAATTTCCTAAATTTTTATCTGTACATACATTTTATTTATAAATACTGTAACCAGTCTGCATTAGTTCAGTTTATTCCGTGATATTATTTCTAAAATATTATCTATTTTTCTTTTTTTTTTAAAGGAAATAAAATAACGGATTCGACCCTGTAATCACTCTTTTACATGTACATTCTAATTGTAAAACTTTAAGGAACAATTCCTTGTTGAAATAACCATTTATCTTTAAGGTTGTTTATTATCATAATTTATAGTTATTTTATTCAATACAATATAAATAGGGTTTGTTAAGTGCCTTTATAAAAGGTACATGATTTAATACCATACTTGAAGTTTGGAATATTTGTAAACATAGCTAGTTATTATCATTAGTATGTAAACTAAGAGATTCTGGTTTTTAAATCTTTACTTAGCAGATTATAATAGAGTAGTTTTTATTTGAATTTTTTTACTGCCTCTGTTACAGGTTAAAGGTAAAATTACAAAATAAAGTACTAAGTAAGAATAATAACTTATCTATTGGATTAACTTGCTAATAAAATAAACCTGCTACCTGTAATGTATTATGGTTATTTATTTGCTAGCATTCTTATCACAGTAGTCTGGTTAAACAATAAACTTAACTAGACATGTTAATATTCTCTTCTGATAAAAAACTACATACAAAAATATATTATTCTAATATTATGAAATACATAATAGCTCTATTCATTTCAGATTTCTATCATATCCTTCATCTATTTTAAAATATATTGTCGGTGCTGGAGTACGGTCTGGTCCATTCGAGATGCGGAAAAACACAAGTTGAGATTATTTTTCATCAATTACAGATTCAATATTTCAAATAACTAAAAGATTGCAATCTCTATCAGTTCACCACTAAACTTTTAACATTCATTAATCAGTCGGTCTCACATATAAACATTTAACACAGTAAAATAAAAGACTGCAGAACCTGTTTAAGCTAGAAAACAACAGTGTTGGGAGGTCGTTCCTCCCTACCAACTCCTGGAGAGCGCTCAAACAACGTCTCCTCAGGACACTCGAGCCTATTCTTGGTCTCCTTGGCTGAGAACTGGTGGAGCAAGCAACAAAATACTAGTCCAATGACTCAGTAATCACTCTGCACTCAGCAGTAAGATCCTTCAGCTAAAAAGCTGCACTAGATCACTTTTGCAGTTAACCCCTCAAACACCTTCCACAAATTCCCTTCCCAATGAAATCCTCTGAAGTACATTCACCTGAATGAACACTTCCCTAGAATGAGCAGCTTTAGCTCTCTTCAATGGGAATTTTTATCAAGATTGCCTAGGTCTTTTGGGTCAGTTATCATTAAGTGAGCCACCTGCTCTGATCCCACTTTCTTGGGGGATCATGACCCCAAATGTAGGGAGGTTTCCACCTGCAACAGTTGGAAGTGTTTGAGGATGCTGCCACTTGTCTATTTTCTCTCCACCCAGTCTCCTCCACCAATTTGACCAATAAACACTCTTTTAACAGCTCTCCCAAGTTGTTGTCTCCACTTTTATTTATTTATAATTAAAATATTCAGAATGACATTCAACATCCTTGACTCTGTTGAGTCATCAATTACAACTTAGCATAAATTTAACATATTGTCTTGAAATAAAATCAAATATGATAATATTATTTTTGCAAAATTGGGGCATGTGACATACACACCCCCTTAGAATATAACATCGTCCTCGATGTTATTTATTCTTCATCCTCGAAATTCCCCTGGAACATAATTGGATATGCGTCTCGCATATTACTTTCCAATTCCCAAGTGGTTTCCTCTAGACTAAGGTGCTTCCATTGCACCTTCACCTGTCCAATGGTGCGGTTCTGAAGTGTGATCTCCCTCTTCCCGAGGATACAGTCTGGTTCCACCAGAAAATCTCCTTGTGATTCCACTTGTACATCATTCCAGTTAACAACATGAGTAGCATCATGAACATATTTATTTAATACGAAAATGTGAATAACATTATGTACTCTTAAATTTGGTGGTAATGCTAATTGATAAGCTACTTATCCAATCCTAGACAGAATTTCAAATGGACCATAGTAACGAGGTGCCAATTTTGCACAAATCTCCAATCTCGGAGAGCTCTTTTTGGGCCTTACCTTGATGAACACATGTTCACCTACCTAAAACTTCTTTGGAGTTCTTTTTAAGTCTGCTTGACTTTTCTACCGATCCTGTGCAACTTTCAGATTACCCTACACCTGTTTTACAATTTCTTCTATTTCCTTTAACAGTTCTGAACCTAATACCAATCTATCCAAAGGATTACTCCAAGAAATAGGAGTATTACATTTCCGCCATATAAAATTTCAAAAGGACTAAATCTGGCTGATGTCTGGTAATTATTATTATAAGCAAATTCTACAAGATGTAAATAATCCTCCCATTTAAATACATTCTTAATAGATCTTCCAGTACTTGGTTTACCCTTTCATTTTGTCCATCTGTTTGAGGATGGAATGAAGTACTAAAATTTAATGTGGTGTTTAAGCCTTTAAACAAAGACTTCCAAAATTTTCCTGTAAATTTAGGATCTCTATCTGAGATTATGACTTTTGGTACTCCATGCAATCGAAAAATCTGTTTTAGAAAAATATCAGCTATGCTTGCAGCTTTATAAGTAGTTTTAACAGGTATAAAGTGAACTACTTTGCTTAACTTATCAACTACCACCATGATAGAATCATTTTGATTCTGATTTCTAGGCAGCCCAGTAATAAAATCTAGACTAATTATCTCCCATTTCCAGCTAGGAATGGGTAATGGCTGAAGCAATCCAGTTGGGTGTTGATGTTCAGTTTTTACCTGTTGACATTCAAAACACCTAGCAATATACTCTGCTACTTCAGTCTTCATATTCAGCCAAAAATACTCTTTTCTTAACATAGTTATAGTCTTTTGATAACCTGGATGACCTGAGTATGGAGTTTTATGAATTTCGTCTAGAATTAACAGCTTAACTTTAGGTACATTAGGTACATACATTATATATTTATACAGTAAAAATTCTTTTGCATTTAAATTGTAACCTTTACTTAAGCTCTCTGTTGGATTTTCTTTAGTTTTTGCTTGTAAACTTTGGTAAATTTCATCGTGTTATATTCCTTCTTTAAGCTGTTCATCCAAATCTGTAGCATAAGTGTTGATAGCTGCTGCAAAATTCAGCTTTGTGTTCCTACTTAAAGCATCAGCAACTTTTTTTTCTTTACCTTTTATATGCTGAATTTCAAAATCATATTCACTTAAGAAAGCTAACCACCTAGCTTGTCTGGCATTTAAATTAGGCTGATCTAATAGATACTTCAATCCTTTATTATCAGTCATTAAAAAAAAAAATCTGTCAATTAGGTGATGTCGCCACATCTTTAAGGCATGTATAACAACTGCTAATTCCAGATCATATGTTGCATAATTCTTTTCATGAACTTTTAACTTTCTAGACTCATAGGTAATAACATGCCCTTCTTGAGTCAGAACACTGCCTAAGCCATCATTACAAGCATCAGTGCACACTACAAATTCTTTATTGGGATCAACTATTCTTAAAATAGGTGTGCTGGTTAATAAAGTTTTTAACTTTTTAAATTTTTCTTCACATTTATGATTCTAGTCGGACTTCTTTCCCTTCTTATGCAAGGAAGTTATCAGATTTGAAATCCTCTAAAAACCTTCAATGAACCTCCGGTAGTAACCAGTAATGCCCATGAAAGATCGAACATCCGTCACATTCTTAGGAACCGACCAATCTTTGATTGCCCTTATCTTTTCAGGATCTACTGAAATCCCTTCCTTGGTCACCACATGACCTAAGTACTTAATCTTATCCTTGAAGAAATCACATTTACTAAACTTTGCGAAGAGTTGATGATCTCACAACTCTTGCAAAACAATTTTTAGATGTTCTTTATGTTCTTCTTCAGTTTTTGAATAGATTAGAATGTCGTCGATAAACACGACCACAAAATTATCTAAATACTTATGCATAACGTTGTTCATTAAACACATGAAAACAGCTGGGGCATTAGTAAGCCTGAATGGCATTATGACAAATTCGTAATGACCATATCTAGTTCTGAAAGTTGTCTTAAAGATGTCTTCATCTTTAATTCTGACTTGATGATATCCAGACCTTAAATCTATTTTCGAAAACACCGTGGATCCACGCAGTTGATCAAATAGATCATCAATATGGGGCAACGGATATCAATTTTTAATGGTCATCTTATTTAACTGACGGTAATCTATACAAAGTCTCATGGTTCCGTCATTTTTCTTAACAAAGATGACAGGTCCCCCCCAGGGAGACATGCTTGGTCGAATATGCTTTTTATCAATTAGTTCTTTTAATTGAGATTTTAATTCATTAAGCTCAAGTATGTTTATTCGATAAGGGGCATTTGAGCTAGGTACTACAGCCAGTACCAGCTCAATGGTGAAATCCAATTCCCTTTTCGAAGGTAATCCTAGAATTTCTTCAGGGAATACATCAACATATTCTCTTAAGACTGGTATGTCTTCCACTTTTAACTTATCTATCTTAATTAGACTCTCTTCATCAGTTATTGTTACTACATAAGCTTTACATCCCTTCCTAACAGCTCTCTTAAGCTGTAGGGAAGAAATTTGCCTTGTGGTAGTTTTTCTAGGGATTCATTTTACACTTACTGGTTTTCCATCATGTGAAGGTTTTATCATAACAATTTAGAATTACTCTATGTCGTTCTAATCCATCCATACCAATCAGCAAATCATAAGAACCGAGAGGCAATACATTAATCTTGACAACAGTTTCAAAATGATCCATAACTACTACACATTCTTTTGCAAAACAAGTTACCTTTCTTTTAGCACCAGAGGCTAATTGAACTAACCAAGAATTCTCAAATTTTTCAATAGATAACTTACATTTTTCTACCATTTTAGGTGCAATATAACTAAGACTAGCTCCTGGATCAATCAAAATAGTTACAGGGGTTTGATTTATCATACCTTCTACTTCCACCATGGAAGTCTGATATTCTGCTTGTCGATTCTCCAAGGCTACATTGATTCTGGGCATGGTCCTCACTAGTTCCCCAACGGTCATCTCCTCCTCTATGGTATTAATATTGCTAACAGTCTTCTTCCGATTAGGACAGACTGAAGCATAGTGTGGGCCATTACACTCCTAGCACTTGATAGGCTCTTTGCACTCAAAGTTCTTGGTAAAATTTCCATGATTATTAGCAAATTCCTTACCCTTAAAATTATTCTGATTGTTGGGTGTATTGTTCTTATTTCCTTGGAAGTTCTTATTATTAGAATAATTTATGGCCTTATTGTTCTTAGAATTTTTTTGGGGCACAAAATCCTTCTTCTTTTGTTCATACTGGTTATTATTTTTCTTAGCTTTCCAGTTGGCCAAGCTTTCCTTCTTTCGATTCTTCTCAAAACAGAAGTTAGCTTTCCTCATAGCTTCTTCCAAAGTCTTTGGATTGTCATATTCAATCCTATCCTTAATATGGTAAGGTAGACAGCTGAGGAATCGCTGTATGCTACATACCTAAGTAGACTTAAGAACTTGTTGTTCAGGTCTTTCATTGTCATTGATCCTAACTTCAGCTCATAAAATTCTTTTGCTCTTTCCTCATAATATTGCTCAGACAGAAATTTATTTTTAAAATACCTCTTAAAGGTACTCCGGTTTACATTTTCCTCTTTTATTCCATTAACTCTTTTCAAGTCTTGCCACCAAATGTCAGCCTTTCCTGAGAAGTTATAAATAGCCATTCTAGCCTTTAACTGGTTAGAATAGTTATATATTTGGAAGTATTTCTTCATCCCAGATAACCAGGATTCAGCTTCCTCCCCCTTCTCAGTCTCTCCATTGAAGGTTAGTGGTTTTATCTTTTTGAATTCTCTGGAAATATCCTCATAAGGTTTGTATTTCCTCTTTTTACTATACTAATTATCATCACTACTATCACTAGTAGAATGGTAATTTCGTTGTTCACCAAACACCTCAGAAGATGAACTAATTTCGGTTTTAGTATGTTTCATCTTTTTAGATTTACGTTGATGAATTGTATCTTCTGATTATGTTCTTCTACCCTTCCCCTCAGTTTGAAACTTTTCAGTTAGGATCTGATTCAGTTCTTCTTGAGCCCTCAGAATCCTTTCATTTTATCGCTTTACAGAATCCATTTCAGATTTTAGGTCTTTTACAGTTTGTAACAATTCTATTGGTAGTTAAATCCTTTGATATAGGATCTCTTGGTAAATCCCCTGATTCAGTAACTAGAGATTCCTCCTCTGCATATTCTTCCATCCTTTCCATACCTGTCTGTTAAACTTCAGAAAACAATTCTTTGTTTAATAACATTTAAAAGAAAATACGTCAGCATAATAATTCAGTTTAATGTTTCCTAAAAGCTAGTTGGGCTTCATCAAGGCCTAGTGTTTGAACCTTGTGCTCTGATACCACATGTCAAAACCCCAAATTTTCACAAAAATTTAAAATTTTGAAATAACATAAAATGTTGAGACTGCGGTTTACTAACAGCTAACGGTTAGCAATAAAAGAAACAGTTAATAGATTAGTATTGCATAAACTCAATTATGTTAACTCAACAGTTTCCTTCTTGAAACAATATTAAGTTTGTTGATAGTTGTTTATAAAACACTCCATATTCGATATGGGTGCTTGGCTCTTAGCTGATTTTTGTACTCTATTAATTTTTGTTTAAGTTAAGCCTTCAGGCTCGTGGAAGAAATGAAACATGTCCTTTAAGACAGTTTGTCTTTAACTTAGGTATTTTGTATCTCTGTATAAATGAAATAAATTTCCTTTTTTAATGCTTTCTATAAAGTAAGTTAATTACTTACCCTAATTTACGACTGTAAATGTTTTGCATAGTAAAAGAATACTAGATAATTGTCTGCTCCACAAATGAGCTAGGGTTTTTACCTTATTCAAAATAACTTTTATTGTTATTAATTGTATTAGTTTACTGTTAATGGATTTCAAGACTGTTTTCAGTCATGATGCTTCTATTAAATGGCTCAAGGATTTTTAAATTAGGGTTTCCTGAAAGCAATCTCTTCAGTTTGTTTAAGTGGGTTCTTTATTTGTTAACAATTATTGTTTAAATTGATATTGTTATCTATCTATACTATAATTTCCTAAATTTTTATCTGTACATACATTTTATTTATAAATACTGTAACCAATCTGCATTAGTTTAGTTTATTCCGTGATATTATTTCTAAAAGCTTATCTATTTTTCTTTTAAAAAACACAAGGAAATAAAATAAGGGATTCGACCTTGTAATCACTCTTTTACATGTACATTCTAATTGTAAAACTTTAAGGAACAATTCCTTGTTGAAATAACCATTTATCTTTAAGGTTGTTTATTATCATAATTTATAGTTATTTTATTTAATACAATATAAATAGGGTTTGTTAAGTGCCTTTATAAAAGGTACATGATTTAATACCATACTTGAAGTTTGGAATATTTGTAAACATAGCTAGTTATTATCATTAGTATATAAACTAAGAGATTCTAGTTTTTAAATCTTTACTTAGGAGATTATAATAGAGTGGTTTTTATTTGAGTTATTTTTACTGCATCTGTTACAAGTTAAAGGTAAAATTACAAAATAAAGTATTGAGTAAGAATAATAACTTATCTACTGGATTAACTTGCTAATAAAATAAACTTGCTACATGTAATTTATTATGGTTATTTCTTTGCTAGCATTCTTATCACAACAGTCTGGTTAAACAATAAACTTAACTAGACAGGTTAATGTTCTCTTATGATAACAAACTACATATAGAAATAGATTATTCTAATATTATGAAATGCATAATAGCTCTATTCATTTCATATTTCTATCATATCCTTCATCTATTTTAAAATATACTGCCTATGCTGGAGTACGGTCTGGTCCATTCCAGACGTGGAAAAACATAGGTTGGGATTATTTTTCATCAATTAAAGATTCAATATTTCAAATAACTAAAAGATTACAATCTCTATCAGTTCACCACTAAACGTTTAATAGTCATTCATCAGCCAGTCTCACATATAAACATTTAACACAGTAAAATAAAATACTGTAGAACCTATTTAAGCTGGACAACAACAGCGTTGGGAGGCCGTTCCTCCCTACCAACTCCTGAAGAGCGCTCAAACAACGTCTCCTCAGGACCCCCGAGCCTGTTCCTGGTCTCCTTGGCTGAGAACTGGTGGAGCAAGCAACAAAATACTAGTCCAATGACTCAGTAATCACTCTGCACTCAGCAGTAAGATCCTTCAGTTGAAAAGCTACACTAGAACACTTTTGCAGTTAACCCCTCAAACACCTTAAACAAATTCCCTTCCCAATGAAATCCTCTGAAGTACATTCACCTGAATGAACACTTCCCTGGAATGAGCAGCCTCAGCTCTCTTCAATGGGCATTTTTATGAAGATTTCCTAGGTCTTTTGGGTCAGTTATCATTAATTGAGCCACCTGCACTAATCCCACTTTCTTGGGGGATCATGACCCCAAATGTAGGGAGGTTGCCACCTGCAACAGTTGGAAGTGTTTGAGGATGTTGCCACTTGTCTATTTGCTCTCCACCCAGTCTCCTCCACCAACTTGACCAATAAACACTCTTTTAACAGCTTTCCTAAGCTGTTGTCTCCACTTTTATTCATTTATAATTAAAATATTCAGAATTACATTCAACATCCTTGACTCTACTGAGTCATCAATTACAACTTAGCATAAAATTTAACATATTGTCTTGAAATAAAATCAAATATGATAATATTATTTTTTCAAATTTGGGGCATGTGACACTTTTAGCATGAAGTGTATTGTCCAATCATCAAAGTATACTGCCATGGTTTTGTAAACATATTCTTGGAATGTTTTAACCACAATTCTAGAGAATACTGCAGGTGCATTCTTTAATCCAAAAGGCATAACCTTGTAAGCAAATGAGCCAAATTCACATACAAATGTTGTCTTTTTCTGATCTTCTTTAGCTATTGGCACTTGGTTATAAACTGAGAAGCCATCTGTAAATGAGTAGCATTCATGTCCTGCAACTTCATTTAAGATTTCATCTGCATAAGGAGTTGGAAATGGGTCTATTAGTGTCACTTTATTTAGCTCCCTGAAGTCGACACAAATTTTTAATTTGGTCAGATCATGTTTCTTTGTTGAACAACCATTGGACTTGCCCATTCTGATTGGTCAATAGGATAGATGATGGATGCTGTAAGCATGTTATTAATCTCCTTTTTGACTATATCTTTGTATATATGAGCTAGCTTATATGGCCTTTTCTTCACAGGTCAAACATCAGGTTTAGTGTCAATTTTAATTTCACCCATTCCGTGGACTAAACCTTTGAGATCTGTATAATCTCGAGCAAATACATCCTAGAACTCTTTTAAGAGGTTCACTATTTCTGTTGTCTGCTCTTCACTCTAGTAGTCTCCAATCTTTTCCATTTTTGTTCGGTCATCATTTGAGATGTCGAATTCTCTAGTTTTGACCTTAGCATCTAGCCATTCTAGTTCTTTGGATTCATTGATTAGTCGACTTCCTTCTTTGATTTCCCTTGGATATTATATGTAACCTTTACATATTTCTCTTGATTGTCATGATGATCATGGACACATATGATGGAACCCAAGAAGTCCTTGAACTAACTAATGATGTGGCAAGGGAATATAAACAAGCCCTAAATGACAAAAAGTTTGACCATTTGAAATTGGTAAGAAGTTTTATTTAAATACAAAAAATAAATATTTCAAAAGACAAATTGAGGTCAAAACTAAAACTATATTAAATGTTTAAAATAAAATTCTTACCCTAGAAGTCGACCAACATAAGATATGTCTCTTGCATGTGTATTGGCATACTGCAAAATATATCAACGAATTAAAAATATATACATGATAAGTCGACCTCACTAAATAAAAATACAAAAAAAAACAAATAAATTAACTTAGGACAGGTCGACCCCAAATCGTAATTGAAAACTAGTATAAATACCCAGTGACACTTCATTCAAAAATATAATTGTGAGAGCTCTAAAATAGCGAGATGACTGAGACAAATTTATGGGTTATATAGATTGTAGAAGACTATCGTTGCAGCTAAAGAGGACTTTTTTATTCTCTGAAATTTGTGGTTGTAAAAGAGCTCTGAATTTAGGTGTGTGTCCACTGTGGCAGCCACAGAAGGTCAAAATAGTTTAACCTTCAACTTTGATTTTTGGGTTAGTAACTAAGGTAGTAGCAACGAATGAATCAAGAAAATAATGTGAAGAAGCAACACTAATTTTTCAGGTGTGCTTTGAAGCAGGTGCAACCGAGAATAAAACCTTCAAGCTTATCTTTGTTTTTAATTCTGAGTTTGGGTAGCTACAGCAATAGTAGTAAAAAAAAATTTGGCTCTGATTCTTTGGGTAACATGAGTAGTAAAGGTTGGATGGAAGGCATCCAAATCACTATTATGAAGTATCTTTGAATTCATGAATGAAGCAACAAAAAATTAAGATTCAATAGGATTTTGATGTTGAACATACCTTGAAGATATGAGCAGCTCTTAAAGACATGAATGGTCCTTGAAGACATGAACTAACCTTGAAGACATAAGCATACTTTCTTGATATGCCAATTATGAGCATCTTGACAATGACATGATAGTGGACATGGTGTTGACAAAATAGTACAGTAACTTGATGAAATAATGATGACACCTATTGCAGAATGACAGAATAGAGTGGCTGGAGTGGAAAAGGTTGATGAACAGATGATTGATAACTAAACGAGGAGTTGACAAGTGGCAGATGGAATGTGATGTGACAGGAATTTGTATGTTATTGCAATATGGGTCTTGCAACCTCTTTCTTACTTAGATCTAAGAAAAACCAAGCAGGGCATTGGCATAGAAGTTGGTGCTTCTCAGTCAATTGAAGCTGATGCAGACCCCAAGGTGGTGGCCTTCAATCTAACCAATACCAAATTTGACAGAATAAATTTTACAAGTTTTTCCTATGAAGTGTTTCTTGTGATGTGATTGATTAATGTTGTTGAAATTTGATTGTATACATATGATTATTTTTGTTTAAATATTTGAAGAAGTAAAATTGGTAAAAAGTGTTATCCCATAATTCAACCCCCCTCTTAGTGTTCCATTGTGTCTAACATTTTCATTGTTTTGAATGACTCCTGGCTGTTGAGGATTGTTAACTGTATTCATGACATGATTTTCATTTACAAGGAAGTTGTTCATAGTCTAGGTTCTGGATATGCTACTAAATATATAACTTTAGGAGAATGGTTTTCAGTAGACATTTCTCTAGGTCTACCTCGACACAGATTCTTGCATAGGAAAAAAAAATTTACTTTGGCTCATCGATATCTAGGTATTTTTCCAACTTTTTTCCTATATTCGTTAGGGAGTCCTCCCCCCATCGCCCCTCCGACAATGGAGAGGCAGGTTGGGGAGGCAGACATAGGCAGGGACAACAGATGGTACATCCAACTTAGTGTTGAAATATGGGGTCCAATGGTTTAATTACATGCTGCAATTGATGAAGAAATATGGACCACCTCGAAAGATAAGATCCTTGTCCTCTTTTGTTTCAAAAAGAAAGTCATAGAACCCACGTCCGTAGAAGTAGTGTCTCATTCTCCATTTGATTAAAACATGTCAGTTTCTTTGTAGTCATACTTCCATGGATCAATGGGATGGAAACACACATGTGAATTTCCCAATAAGACAATCATCGATGAGAGACAGGGCCATTTGTATCAAGGACGCAATTGGCAGATTCACTTTAGGAAGATAATCGAGCTTCCCAGCGAACTTAGGGGGGAAATGTTTGGTTGCAACTGAGGATATAGAGGCAATCAAGGAGCGATAAAATTTCTCGTCCAAGGGAGGTGGGGGAAATAGTTCAAAGGGGGAGCCACTATGGTGGCCAGAAGGAGGCTAGGGTTTACTAGCGATGAAACCCTAGCAAATATCATTTCTATCCCATAGATGATTAATAATTTTTAAACATCAAAGTATTCTTACCACATTGAGCCCTTGGACAATCATAAACTTAACTCTATTAATTGATTTTGATATGTGGATTTTTAACACTTCAATCTTTTAGTAATTATAAAATATGTATGTTGTGTTAATCATATTAATTTAAAAGTCGGTATTTAACGAAATTTTTGATTGTGACATGTTGTGCCCTTAAATGGGTCTATATGATGCTCTTTTTGTTAAGCCCCTAATGTTGCGAAATTCTCAATCACCCCATGTTCCCTCACAGATTTCTGGGAGGGATCCGTGGATGTAGAGAACATCGATATCCGGTCCCTTGAAATACACACACACACATATTAAAAATTTATATATCAATTTATATAAATAATTAATTAATTACTAATGTAAAATGAAATTTAATATAGAAATATAGCATAAAATTTACAACTTCATATAAACAAGTGAAATAAGCAATGAAGCTGCTTATACCTACCTCTTAGAAATATTTTAATGTAATAATAGTTAACAATGTACTACTTGTATATAGTTTGAAAGCAAAACAAAGGTGACATTTCTTACTTCATGCCTTTAAAAGTTGAATCTATTGTCACTTAATCAAACATTGAAAACTATTATAATACATCAAATTATATTTTTGCATTGTAATAGTTATTATTTTGTCTCTAAATGTGACTCCTAATATAATGCCAAAAAAAAAACATACAAGTACATATTTAAAATTGCATTAACAAACTCCACACTACTTTCTTCTATTATATAGAAAAATTTTAAACATTTACTAAATGATTTTAACACTTTCCATCATTATTTCAACTGTATTGTACTTAATTTTATATTTTCTTTAATAAATAAAAATAGTAAAAGATATCTATGTTTCTTGTATTATAAAATGTGATTTGATTTGATGATTTAAAAACTTCTTAATAAAGTTTCAATAAAATTATATTGAGAAACTGAAAAATTAAAAAATATTAATACAGCTAAATTATTAATAAACCTAAA
Source organism: Pseudotsuga menziesii (assembly GCA_001517045.1). Lineage (NCBI taxonomy): Eukaryota > Viridiplantae > Streptophyta > Pinopsida > Pinales > Pinaceae > Pseudotsuga > Pseudotsuga menziesii. The sequence goes on from LPNX010713841.1 coordinate 227,141, forward strand.
ACTTAATTAGGAGCAAACTAATTACTATATGCTTTTTAAAATATTTTGATAAAAAATAACTACATTTTATACTTGAAAGGTAAAAATTAATACAAAATTTTAAAATATTTTGATAAAAAATAATAACCTTTTATACTTGAAATGTAAAAATTAATACATAAGTATCAAATAATTAAAAACCATAACTAAAATATTTAAGTTTTAAAATTATTTTTCATATCTAATATTATATATGTAAAACTACATAATATTAATTGCTCTAAAATGGGCGGCAGGTGCGAGGGGATAATTTATGACCTAGGAGTAAAAATAGTAGAATCTTATGCTTAGGGGTTGGGAACAAAAACTAATAATGAATTTGAATGGTTAGCTCTTATGTATGGGATCAGACTTATAACCAAACTGAACATAGACAAAGAAATCATTCTAGGAGATTCTAGACAAGTCATTCAAAAGATGAGGAGAGGATATAAGAATAGAAATATCAGATGTAGAAGATTTGCGAGAAGAATTTCACACTTCATGGAAAGAAAAGAACTCAATTTTTTGCATATACTAACGGAAAACAATGGAAATACTGACTCATTAGTCAATAAAGGGGCTAGACATGAGATCGGATGGGTGTTTTTCCATTCCTTGGGTCCTAAGAAACACCCTATACCATGACTTACCTTTTTATTTGCAGCAAACGTCAAATGATTATGTTGATGGGTAATGGAAAGAGCATACATGGAGGTCTGCATGCTCAGTCCCACATGATCTCCAGACATTGCATTCAAAGTCTAGGCGAGCGACATTCACTCTGGTTCAATGTTGCAACTGCTTTCGCACGCGAAATGGTAGTCAAGGGGACGGTGTATTAAACAAGGAGATATTGAGAGCGAGGCATCAGAGGAAATTTTCGTTCCAAAATATGCAGATATAACCAAGATTTTCCTTAGGTGCTCAGTGGAAGAAATAGTGACGATAGAGACTAAGACGCATTTGTTATTTTAAAATTCATCTGAGGAAGGTTTTCGAAGTGGCTTGCAGTGGAGTGAAGAAAAATCAGGAGCTCTCAACTGACATTGGGTATGTGTTAAGTAAGTTGTCCTACCAAGAATCAAGGATTGATGACATGGACAGAGATATTAAAGAACTACTTGGAAAGGTTGACCAAATTGCAAAATATGTCCAAAAAATGGTTAATATGACCCAATGCTGCCATTGCCAAGAAACAATAGCTAATGGAGTGCAACCAATGGAAGAAATATTAGTTTCAAAGCCTATTCTAGGCATGGATGCAAATAACAAGCAATAGTGTCAAAGTCCCATGTTCTAGTTGAAGTTTTTTTGTATTTTGTTGAACTTTCAGTTCATCAAGGTTTATCCCTCCTTAGCAAGGATAAGGTAGTTATAACCATGGTCATTTTTGCTTTTGCTAAATCAGATATTAGATTGGGTTTACTCTTGTTTTCGATAGTTGTGCACAACCTTTTTATATAATGAAAATGTTTCAGTTTTTGTTTATATATATATATAATATAAACTAATTACTAAATAAAGGAATGATAAAGAAAAAATTGATAAAGAAACATTAAGCTTTTTTTGTTTGAGTTTTAAACTATTGTAAGAAAACATAAATTAATTACTAAATAAAAAAATGATAAAGAAAAATTGGATTAAAAAAATTATGTTCTTAGATTGATTTTTAAATTATTATAATCAAAGATAATTGATTTTTAATAATAAAAAAAATATTGTGATAATATTACTGATGATGGTGATTGGCATCCACTAAGACCCTTTGGTCTATCGGACCATAAGGAAAGAGAAAGATGTTATTTGGATTTTTATAGAATTTGATTTCTATGAGTAAAAAGCTGGGAAAGAAGTGTTCCTAGGTCCCCATACTTTTGAAAAGTAAGAAAATCATGGATATTAGAGCTATAGAAAATATTAGGAAAACTCCGATTGAATGTGGTTGTACCTAGGGCACTCTAAAAGAAAGTGATATTCGTCCTCAACACTCATATACTCACAGAGCTGAGAAATCCTTTCCTCCAATGGCGTTTTAGGAATCGACCATTACCCTGTTTCGCTATGAAGCTCATGGGAGTTCATTCTTATCTTGGTTATACTAATATTCTACTTTGAACTAGTTCAGACAGAGATGTATTGAACTTCCAGATTAGGATTAATGATTTCCTTGTAATATCTTAACTTATTTTCATCCTCTAATATTTTCTCATCCCACATTCTCACTTTGAAATTAGATGTGATATTATTTTTGAGGTTGTTGATATATTGAAGAGTGGTATTTTCCTCAATTCCTCAATGATTTAACCAAGCCATGGCATCCTTATACCATCTTCTCTTGATTTGAAGATGACATTGACTAGAATTTAAAGAAAATTTAGGTAGTCTCTGGTCTTCCATGTTATTTATCTTATTCTTGTACATCAAGTACCTAGACATAGTGATGCTTTTGATGGGGGGAGACCCACTTCTATAAGGAGAATGGGATAGGGCATATTGCTCTTAATTTTGAGGTTATATGTGATAAAACATTTTTTAATTTGTTTCATATTTATCCAAGATTCTTGAATGATGCTGCAACCCTAGACTTCACACCCATACAAGATAACATGAGTTTTAGTTTCAAAAATGAACTTATTTTTATCCCACATCACCATATTCGTCGATTTACATTTGTTTTCTAGGCCAAAGTAAGATTTTCACCCTCCATTTATCCTTTCCTTAATGTTATAGTTGTAATTGATCTGGTGATGGATATCAATCTCGAGATATTTGTAGGAGGACACTTCCTCCAAGTTGTTATTGTCATAAACAAAATTAGCAATAGTGTATTTATTTGACCTGATAATCATAACTTTAGGTTTTCTGGTGTTAATAGAAATACCCATGTTAAAGCAGAATTCCTTGATCATTTTTTATTGATTATCAAGGTCAGAGGGGCTCCTTACCAAAATAACAATATCAACTGCATATAGAAGGAGGGGAATGACTATCCCAACTAAGGTCATTCTAGTGCAACCTGTTTCTTTTAAACAATTTTCTAGTTTATCGATGTAGATGCCGAAAAGGGTGGGGGAGAGGGGGGCATCCTTGTTTGACTCCAAAATCACAATTAATATATGTTGGTCATCCCTCAGTGCTCTTGAATTTGACAAAGACTCTCTTGTACAATCTTATCATGGTAGCTCTCAGTTCTAAAGGAACCTTTAGCTTTTCTAATCTATTCCACAAGTTATTTCTAGGAACTGTATCAAAATATTTCCTAAAGTCCAAAAAGAAACAAAACATATCGGATTTAATATTACGACACTCCTCTGCAAACATCCTAAGAGTAATGAGGTGGTATCTAGTAGAGTGATGATGTCAAAAACCTGCTTGACCTTTAGCCTACTTACATTCACTTTCAAGCCATATGTTAATTTTATTCTCTAAAATGGTACCATAAATCTTGATTAAGAGAGGGTTGATCATAATCGTTCGATAATTAGAAGACAAGTATAATAAAAAAATAGGTTATGTTTTAAATTATTGTAATCAAAGATAATTCAAGACTTTAAAAAAAATTATTGTGAAATTATTATTATTTTAATATTAATTTGTTAATTACATTTATTATGAAAATATAACTATTGTAATATAACTAGGTGAAGCTCTAAGGTGAAAACCCTCGATGAAGCTCTACGGTGAAAACCTTTCATAAAATTTCTTGGCACTCCACTCCTATGGCTAGGGCATCTTCACCATTTATTTTGGGGCTGTAAATTAGGTGCATACTTTCCTTCCCTCTCTTTATTATTATTATTATTATTATTATTTTATTTTATTTGTATTTTTTATTTTGTTTTCTATTTTTTATTTTAGTTTTTTCTATATACACTTTTACACATTTACATAAATATGAGTAATTCACCGCATTTTCCATAAACTATTAAAGGAATACCTAGCACAATTACCCTATAGAACCTTTATGATTTTATGGAGTTAGTAGAGAAACGTAGGGAAGAAGGAGAGGCTAAACATTATGAATATATAGAATCCTTAGAGAAATGTAGGGAAGAAAGAGAAGTTAAACTTCAGATGGAGTTAAATTCATGCTCCATAATAAATTTACATGTTTTCAAGAAGAGATCCAAAAACAATTAGACGATAAGATAAAAAAATTGGAGAACAAGGTAGAGATAATGGAGACTAGACTGCATACAATTGAAATTAAAAAAACACCTGAACAAGGAGAGGCAGATACAGTAGAAATATTAAGTTAAAGAATAGGATTAAAGAGTTAGAGGAAAAAGCTAACCACAACCTAACCCTAAATAATATAGAAGGTAAAATAGATATCAAACTCATTAAAGAGGAAATGAATAAGCTCACAACCTTAGACCATGAGTATAACAAAAGAGCTTTAAACCTCATAATTTTTTTCTAAAAGAAAAGCAAGAAGAGGATACGTTAGTCATTGTCAAGACTGAGCTTCACAAAATGTTACAAATTGAAACTACCGGTGGTTGGTCTCATAGAAGCAAACAAGTTGGAGAAATTAAGTGAAAATAAAGAAATTCTAACACTATTTAAGGTTAGCTCTACCGAACAAAACTACAACATACTCAGTAAGACATCAAGTTTAAAATGTTCGGGGATATTTATAAATGAATACCTCATTCCATAGGATCAGGTCGAATTAAGAAAATAGGTCCAAAGGTAAAATAAGCTAGGAAAGAGGGAAAATGGGAATTAAGCAGAAATAGGAAAGTTGTTATTAGAGATAGAAACCAAAAGGATAGTAATAAACATAAATTCGACACACTTCGAATCTTCTCCTAGAATTGTCGTGTATCTCCATGGAGCAAAGTCCCTATTTTAAGTTGGATCCTGAGTGAAATTGATATTATATTATTGGTTGAAAATTGGGAAAATGAGGATTCCAAGGTCCCTGATATAGATAGATATGTCCTATGGTCAATATGGAATAAACGTTCATGTCGTAGAGACATTGGGGGTATATCTTGTTACATTATGAAGAACTTATCCCCACATGTTAGGCTTTATAAGAAGGACCCTTGCAACCAAATTATTTGAATAGCGATCACATACATTAATTTTGACAAAACCTACATAGCCATATGTTATTTTGCCCGTATTAATTCCAAATTCTTTAAAATAACCAATTTAGATAAAAATTGTCCTTATAATGGTTTAGAACATGATATTTCTAGTTTAAGGAAGGAAGGAAATATCCTTTTTATGGGTGACTTCAATGCTCGAACTTCTAGTAACCAAGCTATCTTTTAAGCAACTATTCCAAACCTAATCCTCTTTGGTTAGAAAAATACCTTGAGCTAGCTAATAGGTACAAAAGAAGTTCTTAATATCTAGGTTAACATTTATTCGTGTCCGAGTTGGTCAAATTTTGTAGGGCTCAAGATAATTATCATTTGCAATGGTCTCACAAAATGGCCAAACTCTATCCAAAGGACTTGTATCCCTGGTCTTGGAAGTACTGTGGTATATTATGTTATATATGATATCCCTATATACAAAAAATTAATTAATTTTAACATCATCAATGACCATGAGCCCAACTCTGATCATAGACCTTTAATTATAACTCTCAATATTGCCATGCATAGCGATTCCAAGGAGGAAAACTATCACTGCCAAAAGCTCTTGATCTTCAATAAAAATAAAGATGACTTTTTTCTCCATGGTCTAAAAAATGAACTGGTTCCTTTATCTAGTATGGATAATATAGAAAATATCTACCATAATTTTGCTACATGTTGGCAAGGGGTTTTGGGATAAGTTAGTTGCGCAGCATCACAGATGGTGTGCAAGCTCAAAGACACCGCGCAAGTGGAAGATGGTGCGCAAGGTAGAGAATAGAATATTTGATATATTTTGTGTCACCTTTTGTAGTTTTTCGACCATATTTTGTGGAGAGTGGTCATTATTTTGTAGAATCAGTTAAGAGCTATTTAGGAAGTTGTCTAAGTGGACCTTGAATGTAAAGGAGAAAGCCTATAAGTAGATGTTGAATTGTAAGTGTTAAATATCTGATTTTTGGAGCATCTTATCTTCAAATGATCTCGAGGCATTGAACTTGAATCTCTCTGAGTTTTTGGTTATGTAATATCTGTGCATGAACTGAGATATGTTGATCTGTGCCTTGTTTTGGAGAATCTGTGATTTTGTGCAGAAGTAATATGATATGACAGAAAGTTGAGCTGACTCATTGTGTTCTTTTCTATTTTCCTATTTTACTGTCTTCCACGATGCAATTATGAATACAATGTGTAGATGTGACATGAATCAGTAAATGCTACGATGTTTTCTTGCTTTGAATAATGTTATTATTTGGATTTGTTTGTGCATTGACATGTTTATGACAGTTTGATGTAATGATACGATCCGTTGAATGATGATTGGTTCTATTAATTCTTAAGTGAGTGATCAAATATATTAATGTTACGCTAAGTTGATAAGTTTATGCACATTTTACTCTCTCATTCTACGAAAACTTGGTTCTGTTAGCTCTCCCTCGAACATCTCGGGTGAGACTTCATCCACTCTGCGGGTGTTTCCGGATGGGGTAAAACCTGTCTGGGCCATTGCTTAGGGAGATTGTGGTGGTTTGAGCATCGATAGAGTGGGAACCCCTGTTGACTAGTTAAATTGGTTGGGTTTGTGTCAACAAATGGTTCTGTTGTTGGGACCTTCTTGCGACTGAGGGCAGGACATGTTGTGAAATCCAACAAGACTAGAAATTCAAAACTAGTTCGACTAGAAGCTACTAGAGCTTGCCGAGAAGGAAAATTAGAATCCTGGACTAATGATGGATAAGTGGTTTGCAAGGTACATACACGACGGTCCACATGCGTATTTTTTTCTGAATTCTCGATCATTTTGTACAATTGGTTGGCATGATTCACCTATCGCAAAACAAATTTCCAAGGAGGTGAGCCAATGTCCTAGACCCCTGAACTGATCCAAGAGTTGCAGGAAACCGACAACAAAGCATAGCAGGCTGTTGAAGTCTGGTTGGATAGTATCTTGGAAGGCTATATCACCAAGTTTGCAGTTGATACTACTAAGTCCTACAATGAAACAAAAAGAGAATTTTTCAACGGACCAAGAGGTAGGTTCTTATTGTCTTTACAATTATCAATTAATATGCTTGCTTTTGAAAAAGGAAAACTGAAGATGCACCTCAAGTAGTAGAACTCTAGTGTGTCTGGGATGTGGATACTGCGAATAAATGGGGGAGATGAATGGAATGATACAGGGTAGATGGGTGAAAGTTACGATGACACTGTAAAGGAAACTAAGGAAGAAAGTGGTCTTACGAGAGGAGGAGCAAGGTTTCGACAAGAGAAGAGACAAAGGACATGGCAAGGTCCTATTGTGATCGAAATGGAAGACCACAAAGTAAGACCAAATGGGATGAAGCGACCCTACAGTGATGACGAGGATGACCAGACCCAAACTAAGCCCAGGGTAGAGGCAATATCAACCCCTAGCAGCAATGTACCCACAGCTCCGCGCACTACGTCGCAGTCAAGAAGAAACACAAGTTCAACACCGACATGTCCAACGTTACAGAAACACTCTAATATTAGTAGTAGATAAACATATTTAGGAAGAAGGCCAATAATGGCAGGCGACGAGGTGAAGTTACCTTTGTTCCATGGGAACAGGTCTAAGGATCCATAACAATATTGGTTCTTGTGTGAGGCAGTATGGACTGTCAGACAAATTGTAGATGATGATGTCAAGAAGGGCCAATTGATGACAACCCTTCGGGGTCGCGCACTGGATTGGTACATGAAATTTGTACAAGATCCTATGGGGACTCCGACGAAGACATGGGCAGAATTCGGGAGAGGACTTATTGAAGAATTTAGAAAAGCAAAGTCCAAAGCGCAGTACATTACATATTTGAAGGAAATTAAGCAGTATCCCAATGGAATTGTTTGGGATTTCGATCAAATATTATGCACACTAATGGAAAGAATCATTTTTGAGATGAGCGACATTCAACATAAGGAATGGTTCATTGCAACGTTGCTAACTCAGATCAGAATACCGCTTATGCAACAAAAGATCGTGACATCGAGCGAGACTCTGGAGATTGCAATGAAGTTGGAAGCATCACCCATTGGAGAAAATGCAGTCGGTATGAACCAAATTCATACGCAATTGGAGAAATTGACACTCCACTTGAAAGACCTTAAGAAGGGGAAGGAACAACGCGAGGATCTCTAGTGCACTCGATGTCACGCGAACGGACATACCAAGGATACTTGCACGAATTTCTGAAACCACCTATTGTCAGGGGCGCTGAACCATTTAAGTTGTGGCAGTGTACCATGGTGTCGCATTTTTCAAGTATATGGGAATTGAAATGAGGAATGTGGCTACATGCAAAAGATTGCAATGAAGCCGATGAACCTATACTGCACATTTTGTCAATTTCTTAAGCATGAAGATAAAGATTGTCGCGCATATGACCTACTCTAGGAGAGAAAATATGACTCATATAATGTCAAGGGAGAGGACCATCATGTGGTACAGCATCCGCAGTCACAGGTGGTGCAACCACCACCTAAAACTTAGTTCATACCGTAGCAACAACCGCAATAATAGTTTGCGCCACAACCGCAGTATAATCAAATGCAGATGGCTCCGTAGTAGCCACAGTACGTTCAGTCACCCCAGTATATTCAGCAACAGTTGAATCCCTTGCAATATCAATTTTCTCAACCACAGTACCAGGAACAAGGAGGATTTCGAGGAGGATGAGGACAAGGCTTTGGTCGAGGAGGAGGATGAGGTCGTGGGCCTACCCAATTTTATAATTGTGGTGTATCAGGAAATTATCAAAGAGATTGTCCACAATTGCAATGTACCTGTACGTATTGTACCGTGATTGATCACACTATTGAGAACTGTCCACAACCGTTTGCGAAGTGGCCAGCTGGGAATGTGCCTCAGTTACAAAACCAGAGTCAGAATAAGTTACATAACCAAAATCAATCATAGAATCAAAATCAATTTCCAAATCAAAATTAGCTACAGAATCAAACTCAGTTGCAGAACCAGAATCAGTTTCAGAACCAGACCCAGAATGTAAGCTAGGAGGTAAATCAACCTATGAATCCACCGATGGACCAGAATCAATGATCAATGGTTGCAATGATCTCGATGGAGCCCAGAATGCAGGATGATAATGTCGTTGTCGTCACTACAGAGGTGCGACAACTAGAGAAGATAATATGATTCCACAAGTTCAGCTAGCTAGATAGAAGAAAGTACAGTTTGACATCAACACAGAGAAAGATACATTTTTTGAAGCACGCAATGTGATCGAAAGAAACACTGGTAAGTTACCTGTTTACGAAATGCCCATTGCTTTTGATTCAAATTTAGAGGCGGGACCATCGCGACCACATGGTACCTTGCAGAAATTCCTTGAATTTTTTTTGTTGTTAGCAAGAGATCCTAATGCTCTTGTCGAGATTGAGAATCTATTGCATCAACCGGATAAGGGACAGAAGGATTCCGTGGTGAATTCTTTGCATACGAAAAAGACGGAGAAATAAATGTGCATGAATATTCACATTGGGGACTATGAGGTAGATTCAGTCATCTTAGTTCTAGGCTCAGATGTTAATATTCTGACAAGACAGACATGGAAAAATATGGGGATCCCAATGCTGAGTTGGTCTCCTGTACAGCTGCAACTAGCCAACCAGGCCAGAGTAACGCCAACTCGGCGAGTTCCACACTTTTCTGTGGAAATAGAAGGCATGAAGACCTATGTCGATTTCGACGTGATTAAAGTTTTTGATGGTGGAGGCTCCTATCCTGCATTGTTGGGTATTGTATGGGCCAACGATAGTATGGCAGTGATCAATTTTAAAATGCATGTGATGACATTTCAGAATCAAGACATTACAGTCATTGCTCCGATGGATCGAAACGAAGGGTGAAGGTATATTGAGCCCACAAAAGATGAAGTTTTTAGAGGATGGGATCATGCATATAAAATTTCAGAAGATTATGTACATCCAACTGCTAATGGGGAACTCGGTTGGTCAAATGCTAGATCTGCGTCTTCTGAATCTGATGATGCTTTAGAGAACTGCCGAAACCACTTGCATGAAGTGTCGGTACGAAAGTGCAGCTTGAATATGTAGTCGCTCCGTCATGTTGTGATGGAGACCATTGAGTTTCCAATTTATGAAGGAATGCCTGAGTTATCTGAGTTTCTTCTTGAATTCGAAGATGTCAGAACCACAGCGTTTGCTGGTGTTGGAGGAAGCACTGAAGGATACTCCAACACGTTGGTGGGAAACCCATAAGAATTCGATCATTGGATGGTTCCAGTGTCAAATACTAATGAAAGCTCACTTTGGAGATGCAGAAGTGTACCATTTTGGAAGGTACAATAGGAGAAGTAGTCCTGGTGATCATTAGATTGAGTGTCAAACCTTGTGGTCATCACAACCAAAGGATGAGTGGGTCCATGCCTTTGTCCACACATTGGATGAAATGACGCAATCTTGGTATGTATCAACTAAGTTGTGCAAATATATCACTACCTGGGAGGATTTGATGGTTTGCTTCACTCACACCTTCAGTTTCATAGATGCCAATCCAGATGTTTTATAATGCGTTGCAGCTTATTTGCAATATTGTTATGAAGGTAGTGTCGGTCGCACATCGAGTGGATCCGCATGCACATTGTCAGATGTAGTTGATGATGGAATGTTATAATGTTCTAGGAAGATCAGATGATGATGATGACCTACGGAATATCAATATTCTGGAAACATAAGGGAGTTGGGACATCGCAGCACCGGATGTACATATGGATCCAATGAATCATCCATTGAAGATAAGAAAGGTCGACAATGGGACAGAAGAGAACCCAAAGTTTGTAAGTGTCGGGGGATATAAGGATGAAGAAATGATGGAAAAAATCATAGACTTGTTGCATGAATTCCAAGATCTGTTCCCTACAAAGTTTTTTGAGATGAAGGGGATACTGGGAGATTTAGGAGAGAGGAAGATCCCGTTGAATCCTGATGCAAAACAAGTAAGGCAAAGGCTATATCACCTGAATCTATGATACAAGGAGAGGGTAAAAGCCAAGCTTGATAAGATGTTGGATGCTGGAATAATTAATCCGGTTGAAGAATCAGAATGGATCAATCCTATGGTGGTCCAAGATAAGAAAACATGTGAGTTTCAGATTTGCATCGACCTCAGAAAATTGAATGATGTGTGTATGCATGATCCATTTCTGACACCAATCACTGATGAAGTTCTAGAAGGAGTAGGCAGTCAGGAGATGTATTCATTCATGGATGGGTTTTCTGGCAATCACCATATTAGGATCGCAAAATAGGATCGCCAAAAAACAACATTTGTCATTGAATGGGGTTGTTTTCAGTACACTATGATGCCTTTTGGGTTGAAGAATGCACCTGCAATATTTTCCTGGGTTCTTTTTGCCGCATTCAAATATTTTATTCAAAAGTTCTTGCAACTTGATATGGATGACTGGAATGTCTACAGATTGATTAGAAAACCTCTAACTGATGTTGGAAATATGTCAACAAAATCAGATCGCACTGAACTCAAAGAAGTGTATTTTATGTGCACCTTTTGGGATGATGTTGGGTCACATCGTTTGCAAGCAAGGACTATTAGTTGACCCAGCGAAGATTGTGTTGATCATGAGCTTGCTGCTGCCGACAAATGTGAATATTCTTAGAGCGACGTTGGGGCACACAGGGTATTATCACAAGTTCATATGAGGGTATGTTGCGATCACAACACTGATGGAAAATTAGCTGAAGAAGAACGATGCATTTCTATGGAGTCAAGAGTGTCAAGGAAATTTTGACACGCTAAAGTCCAAGATGGCTTCTACCTCGATATTGGTTTTCCCTACTTGGAACAAGGAGTTCCGCGTCCATGTGGATGCATCATCTATTGCGATGAGAGTGGTTCTCACACAACTAGGAGAAGGAGATCTAGATCACCCGATTGCTTTCACTGGTCGAAATTTGTCATCTGCAGAGAAAAACTATATGACCACAGAAATGAAAGGTCTTGTGATGGTATATGCACTACATAAGTTTAAGCATTACCTATTGGGCGGTAATTTCAAGATGTTTATAGACCATTCATCTCTAAAGTACCTAGTCAATAATACTATGTTGGGGGGGAAGATATCTCGTTGGCTACTTCTCTTTCAGGAGTTTGATTTTGAGATAATTGTGAAGTCAAGGCACTTGAATGTGGGCCTTGGTTATTTATCCCGAAGTGAAACAGAAGAGGAGCCCAAAAACATTGATGACATATTTCCAAATGCGCGTTTGTTCAGAATCGACATGGTTGATTATTATTATGGTCAAATCATTCAGTTTTGGCGACAGGAACCGCACCAAAGGACCTTAATACAAGTTAGAAGAAGCAATTGGTGGTTAAGGCCTCGGATTTCTAGTTGATCACAAGATAGATATATAAACTAGGACCAAATGATATTTTGCAGCGATGTGTCCTACCGCATGAACGAGGGCATATTTTAGCAGAGGTCGATGCAGGAGTTGCTAGTGGACACAATGGAGGTTGGGCTACTGCAAGGAAGGTGCTTCACATAGGGCTTTGGTGGCCCACTCTTCATAATGATGTGACAGATTATGTGCAGAGTTACGATGTCTGTCAACTAAATGGAAAACCATCACAAAGGGATGACATGTCGCTAGTACCTCAGATGACATTACAGCCATTTAATAAATGGGCCATGGACTTTGTGGGTCCAATCAACCCACCTGGGAAGCGAACTGGTGCATGGTATATAATTATAGCGACATAATATTTGACAAGATGGGCGGAGATCGCACCAGTCGTGGGAAACATACGGTAAATATTTGGAGTGAGTGGGATTCACCATTATTCCCAGTAATAATTGAAGAAGAGGTTGCAAGTATGTCAGTTGGATCATTGTCTGTGCCGAAGAAGAAACATAAGGGAGAGAAGCCTAGCTCCCCGGTGCTGTAGAAGAAGAGGCATACTATAACGTTTGTTAGGGTAGCAGACGAAGCTGCGCAGACGAGTCCATTGAGCTCTTGAGTCGTGGACTCGGTAGCTGGTGCATGGGTGTCTGATAAGAATATAATAGGTTATATACCTCTTACATGACCCGGTGCACAGCATAGGAGGTTAACAAAAAACCAGAAATACCAAGTGAGGATCTCGGCGATACCACAGGGTATGGTATACGCTGCAGATATTGTACTGTTGCTAATGAGAATGAAGTATGAGGACCGTGACCTGCTATCCTTGTAGGATGTTACAAAGGATCCTTATGAACCAATGGTAGCAGTTGGAGGCAGCCCCATAGAACGCATTCCGCAAGATTGGGCACGAGGGTTGGACATAGCATGACTATTGGGTTCAATCAACATGTCACACTTTGGGTGGCTGAACGAAGCAAATGTGTGTGTGAAGCAGCTTTTGGCATGCTTCCATGGAGGATTTTTGTGGTTGGATAAACCGCTTAAAGTCACTGTGGGGATGATTTCAGACATAACAGGTGTTATCTCCCAAAATAATTTATTTTGATAGTATGAAGAATTTTACTCATGCAATGAAGGATATGAATATCACTGACAGTTTGAAAGCCTATGTTTTTTATTTGGATGAAAATTTTACAAGTTGTGGCTTTCGGTGGCTTAGGCGAGGACTATCATAGCTCATTAGCCACCAAAAAGCTTTGTTTTGGCGGCTAAACAGTTGAACGCGGGCCAAAGGAAAACCAACGAAAGCAGTCTGAGCAAGCAAGGTCAAAGTAACACTTTCAATGGCTTAGGCGAGACTATAGAAAACTCATTAGCCACTGAAAAGGGGCATTTTCGACAGACTAGAGAGAGAGATAAAAAGGGTTTAAACCATTGAAAGTGAGTGGCAAGTAGCATCGTGAAAGGTACATTCGATGATTTGGGCAAGTCTCAGAAAACTCATTAGCCACAGAAAAGGGTCATTTTTGGAAGATTAGAAAAGGGTGCAACACATATGCTAACCACCGAAAGCTGGAAGATAAATATCGGGTGAAAACCCCTTTCGGCGGTTTAGGTGAAAGCTATGGCATTTGTGTTGACCACCGAAAGAACAGGTTTTCGGTAGTTAAAAAGGGTTTTTGACAAAGTCGCTATCTGCCCAAAGCATAAATTCACCACGATGACGGGGTAAAGGTTCTGGTGGCTTAAGCAAGAAATATAACATTTAGTTAGCCTCCAAAAGCCATCTTTTCAGTGGCTAGCTGACAAAATCATGAAGGATATTAAACCATCGAAAGGCCAAAATAAGGAAACGGTTGGGAACTGTCACATCTGACCCTGTCAGCAAGACAAAAGATCATTTTAGAGCATGATTACCCACCAAAAATATCTAGAGTCATGTGACTGCGTGGGAAATGAGTGAAAAGGGTCATTATGCAAATAGCGCAAACTGATCTGACTGCCAACCTCCATTTTTCCTCCACCTGTCTCAAAGATCATCAAATAACCATCGAATGCTCTGGCTGAAGCAGGTTACGGTGATATGGGAAAAGATATCTCAAGGATCGAGCTGTTGTCATCATTTTGGTGACCTCAGCTTCCATAAAAGACAGAAAACCCTCATAATTAGTGCCTTGGGACTCCATCGTATTTCATTGTCAAAATTAGCATTGTTCTCACCAGAAAAATGAGCTCTAAAGGAGCAGCTTACTGAAGCCACTGTATACAAATTCTAAAATCTGTTTTGTAGGCACCCAGGAGATACACCCATCAGGATGAAGAAGAGTGGACCGGCTCAGAAAAACGAGCTCTAAAGGAGCAGCTTACTGAAGCCACTGTATACAAAGTCTAAAATCTGTTTTGTAGGCACCCAGGAGATACACCCATCAGGATGAAGAAGAGTGGACCGGCTCTTAGGCAGGAGCTAGGTGATGTTAGTTATTTAGAGGCACATCCAAAGGTTTGCAGACTGTTCCAGGAGGTAGGATGCTACAAATTCTATGAAAACATTGTTGAATTTTAATAGTTATATCATATCTTAAAACATTTAGGATCATAACAGCATAACCATAAGCCAAAAGATCACTGAAAGATAGACAAGCACAACCATACAAAAAGAACACAGAGATTTATCCTGGGAAAACCCTAAAGGGAAAAACCCAGCAAAATCTTCCTCAATATAGATGCCCCAAGAAGATAAAAGGTAAAACCCAAA
This sequence comes from Pseudotsuga menziesii, assembly GCA_001517045.1. Lineage (NCBI taxonomy): Eukaryota > Viridiplantae > Streptophyta > Pinopsida > Pinales > Pinaceae > Pseudotsuga > Pseudotsuga menziesii. The sequence continues at coordinate 242,441 of LPNX010713841.1, forward strand.
AGATTGATCCTCCTTCTTCTCCAGCCACAACTCTTTCTCTCTCTCTCTCTCATGCGCTACACAAGTGAGTGTGTGTGTTCCAAATGAGGAGCGCCACACCTCTACTTATATTTGTTCATTCACTTAATAATTAGGCTCAGTCATGTAGGCTCGAGTTAATCATGTAGGCTCGAGTAACCACAACTGCGGTGCTAATGACCCACCTTACAATTTGAGGGGAATTCCTCATGACTCTTATTAGTTCTTTTGATTAGAAGCATCAGAGTATAAAGAAATACAATTGGTTCTCACGGTAGTACCATCAGGGACCACAAAAGATACATATAGAATATTCTTCGAAGTTACAATATTTCAACACTCCCCCTTAATGAGAAGGGTATTCTACAACAACATCAACAACAACAATAGTAGGAGAGAGAGAGAGGACATTGTCAATGATCATCAGGGTAACACATCTATAAATCATTGGAATATTTTAAACATCATATAGTCTTCATCTTCATCTTTCAACAACAGCAACACTTTGACCAAAAACATCATATTCAATCTTCAATAGCAACAACACTTTGACTGCTTGATTGATAACATCATCATCAGCACTTTGACCTTTCGATCAGCAACATCTTAGCACTTTGACCTTTTGATCAACAAAAACATCTTCAACACTTTGACCTTTCGATCAGCAACAACATCTTCAGCACTTTGACCTTTCGATCAGCAACAACATCTTCAGCACTTTGACCTTTCGATCAACAACATAAACATCAACACACTCTGATCTTTCGATCAGAAACATCATCATCATCACACTCTGATATTTCGATCAGAAACATCATCATCATCAGCAACAACCTGCAATCCACAGTTCAAAGACAAAGAAGTCTTTGGATCACTTTTGGACTTAAAGTCTAGGCATGATGCAATTCCACCACATTCTCGACAATCAAAGTCACCAGATTGAGTACGAGATAATCAGTCCCTATCTCTTTAGGACTATGTCCAAGGATGATTCAATCCTACCACGTTCTCGAGTACCGAAGTCACCGGATCCGTTCTGAACCGAAGTTCAAGGATGATACAATCCTACCACATTCTCGATGACCAAAGTCATCGAATCCATTCTGAACCAAAGTTCAAGGATGATAAAATCCTACCACACTCTCAATGACTGAAGTCACCGGATCCATTATGAATAGAATTTCAAGGATGATACAATCCTACCACATTCTCGATGACCGAAGTCACCGGATCCGTTCTGAACCGAAGTTCAAGGATGATACAATCCTGCCACATTCTCGATGACTGAAGTCACCGGATCTGTTTTGAACCGAAGTTCAAGGATGATACAATCCTACCACATTCTTGATGACCAAAGTCACCAGATCTGTTCTGAACCAAAGTTCAAGGATGATACAATCCTACCACATTCTTGATGACCGAAGTCACCGGATCTATTCTGAACTGAAGTTCAAGGATGATACAATCTTGCCACATTCTCGATGACCGAAGTCACCAGATCTATTATGGACATATGTCCTTGGATAATACAATCCCTCTTCATTCTTGAGGACCGAGGTCACTGGATCACTTTAGGGAAAGTTCCCAGGGATGATACAATCCCACTGCAACATCTCTACTCCCCCTTTCGAGGAAGGTCTTTCCGAACAACACCAAGCTTGTCTCGAAAGTGTTCGAACTTTACTCAGGACAGAGGCTTCGTTAACACATCATCATCTAAACCATCATCATCTACATCTTCAGTATGTGAATACTGAACTATCACCATTTGTATCTCCAGTATGTGAATACTAAAATCATAATCATCTATATCTTCAGTATAGAAATACTGAAACATCATCATCTGCATCTACAGTATGTAAATACTGGAACATCATCTATATCTTCAGTATTGGAATACTGAAACATCATCATCGGCATCTTATCTCGTATGTAGAAATACCATATTTCTATGTGTTACGACGGAACACAGGGTTCTCTGTCATCACAACTCTAGTTATCACATAGAATCATTGTAGTATCCATCTTCAGGTCAAAGAGACCTGACATCAGCCTCCGAAGCCATATGGCTTCACAACTTAGCAGAGCAATCTACTATGTATTCTGCTTCAGCCATGCTAAGAGAAACACTGGATTGTTTCCTGCTAAACCATCAACTCATAGCAGATCCTAGACAATAACATCCACCTGATGTGCTTCTTCTGTCTGAGACACTTCCAGCCCAATCTACATCTATATAGCCATGCAATTTGTAGTCATGGTTTTCATCATAGTATAGATCAAATTCTATAGTCACCTTCAGATATCTCATTACATGCTTTGCATCTATCAAGTGTTCAAAGAAAAACAAATGTCTGGTCTAGTATTTGTTAGATACATCAACAACCCAATCTGGTCTGGTCTGGGCTGGTAATCTGTCTATATTGAATCACATCCACTAACTCTGATGAGTCATTAGCTAACAACTTCAGGTTGGAATCCATGGGTGTGGCCATGGCTTTGCATTCCAACATATCAAATCTTTTTCAATATCTCTACTGCATACTTTCCCTGATTGAGAAATATTCCTTCATACTTCCAGACCTAGGAAATAAAGCATTAGACCAAGGTATTTCATCTAAAAATTCTTCAGCGAGCTTCTTCTTGCAATCTACAATCTGTTTCTCATTCCCTGTTAGGAATAGATTATCCACATACAGTAATAGTATGACATGTTTATCTTCTATAACCTTGAATTAAAGGTTAGGATCGACTTTCGTCGGGAAACTATTTATCCTTCCATACCATGCTCTAGGAACTTGCTTCAGGCCATAGAGGGCCTTCTTCAACTTGCATACGTGAGTCCATCTATCTTCAACTTCAAATCCTTGTGACTATTTGATGTAAAACTCTTCCTCAATCATACCATTAAGGAAGGCTTGTCTTTACTTCATCATGGAAGCAACTACCATGATGGTTCTGAAGGAAGTGTACCTTGCTTCCTGGAGTAAGTGTCTCTTCAGAATTAATTCCCTCTTTCTTATAGAAACCTCTAGCCACAAGTCTTTTCTTACTTCTATCAGCAACTTATTTTATCTTGTAAATCCATTTGGAGGATACCACATTCTTGCTTTCTGGTTTGAGTACTATATCCCAAACATCATTCTAGTATTATTTCATCATAACATCTTCTATGAGTTCATCTTGTCAGGTCATCAACATATCCTAGTCTTCTGCATTCAACCTTGAAGTTTGGAACCCACTTTACTCTTGGTAAAGTATCGATCCATCAGGAAGTTATCCATCATGTCATACCATGTCGAACTCAAATATATTCTGTAGTCACTCCCCCTGAAGTGGAGTATCATCTTCCCTCTTCATTCTGTGCAGGTGGTTATATGCTCCATATATAATTCTAGTAGGTTTGGGCAATAGAGTATGTCATGTCATAGTCTATTCTTTCTTAGGCAAATCGCAAACCTTGCCTTGTACACTTGTTCTTGTAGATCCATATGGAAGATACTACGTACTTCCCTTTATGTCTCGAAACCATATAGTATACATCATTCCCCATGATCAACTGTTACTCTTTGATCATAGCTTCTGTCATAGCTGGAAAGGTTACAATCAACGATGTCACCTAACTATGTTACACAACTAGAGTGTGTCTGAGGCCTCTTAATTTGGTTTTGGAAGTCTCGCCATTCTTTTCTTCATCTTGAGTTATATCTCATACCCATGGTGGTCTTCATCCTTCGAGGTGGATCTACCTCTCTCTGAAGCTCCTTCTTTCGTCATGGTGTCTCTGACCCTGGGAGCTTTAGATTCATGTTTATTGGAGTGAATCTTGAATTGTCATCACTTGTTCTTCAAAACAAGTCTCATCCTTCTTTTCTTGTAGGTGGTTGTACAGGACCTTTCCTACAATTCAAATGCACCAGTTGCATGGTTAGAACTATTTTATAAAACATATGCATAACGACAAATTCTTATGCATCATGCAACTGTTTAGACAATACAACATTCATCCATATCTCATAAAAAATTTCTAGATGCCTTCCATCTCTACCATGACATCATTGAGATTGTGCTCTAATCCAATATGTCAGCAAAGAGGTTTCATTCTAGATAAGTAGCAATGGAGAGTTGTATAGCACCATGAGCTACTTACCCATCACATGCATATTAGTAGTATATTGTCATTAATGCAAACAATATATCATGCATAACACATCAACTGAATATAATCAAATACATAACAAAACAATATCATGAAATGACAATTGAATACTTAACTTTTATTTGTTTTTTGGGTAGACTCCTTGATCCTTCTACTTCATCATCTTCTTCATTCATGACATCATCATTTCTCATCCAAATGCTAAGATGGATAAGGGGTTCTTCAAGAATTGAGTTCTTCATACTACTCATTACTTGAGGGATATTCTTTGAATCATGAGCGCTTGATCTTCAGTTGCTCCCATCTTCTCTTCTCTTATTATGAGTTGATATTCTTCTTGTGTAAGGCTTTAGCCTCATTTCCCTTTGGAACTAGAATCTCTCCACTCATGTAGGTGTCCAATTCATTTTCTTTAGAGAGATCAAATAATTCCATGCTTTGAATTTTTCAACTTCACCAAGCTTATCAACAAGCTGATGAGAACCTCAAATGAAAATAGCAAAAGATTAGATCTTACCGATTTGAGGTGTTCGTCCTGGCTCCGGAGCTGGTTGATCTAGGGTTTGTCAGAGAAACCCTAATTTTCAAAACTTTGAATCTTTTAGATCTGATTGGATAGAAAGATATATCTCTTCAAGTTGAGCTGTCCAATGTACTCCTTTTCTAAAAATAGTGGAGGGAAGCTCCCGAAACAGGAAGCCCTAGTTTTCCAATTTCTCCTGTATAAATGCCTGATACTATTTATGTGATATCTCTGAAATTACTACTCCTATGTGTCTAAAACCTTGTACTGAGGTAGCCTCGTATGTACCTGTTCCAACACCATAGGTTTCACCAATTGGTACTTATGATCATTTTCCCAAGGTGACCTGTTACAGGACTGTTCAGAACAGCGAAGTTGTATGGACTGCCACGTGTCACTATTTCATCTTCTGAGTATGAAACTCGGACCACAGAAATTAAAGTTCGTGCCCTTTCTTTTAAAACTTCCAAAATTTTATTTGGACCTTTGTAGCCCAAGATATAGCAATTCTCCCCAAGTGTCATGTTTAGGGATGAATCCTGGAAGAGGATGGAACCCTAACTTGGAGGGATCATATATCCTAGAATAATGAGCATCGGAAGCTTAATTTTGGAAAAAGTGTACACCAAGATTTTATCTTCGACCTATGCAATTTTCAACTTCTGAGACAGCTCAAATCCCTAGATATAGTGAATGTACCAAAATGTATCATTTTTAGTATTTAGGGTTTTTTCTAGCTCGGGGTCAAACTAGGGTTTAACTTTCCCGGAGCTTCACCCAACCAAAAATATTGATCTAGGTCTCTAAACTTAGATTTTTATGAGGAGATCAATCCTATGCCAGGCTCACTCAAAAATTCCTCTTCTGTAGAAATCCCTAATTTCCCGCACCAAACTGAAAATGCTCGAAATCAAATTCCGCTTCAACAGAAAGATGCGCCCTTCAAGGGAGAGTCATCCTAGCCTTCTTTTGCTGATCAATTGTGGAGAGAGACCCAAAAATTAAGAATCCCTAGTGCATGTATCTACACAATGTATTCTTTTAGGGTGGCTCTAATACCATGTTGAATTTAAATGGTTATATCAGATCTTAAAACATTTAGCATCATAACAGCATAACCATAAGCCAAAAGATCACTGAAAGATAGACAAGCACAACCATACAAAAAGAACACAAAGATTTATCCTGGGAAAACCCCAAAGGGAAAAACCCAGCAAAAAATTCCTCAATATAGATGCCCCAAAAAGATAAAAGGTAAAACCCACAAGACTGATCCTCCTTCTTCTCCAGCCACAGCTCTTTCTCTCTCTCTCATGTGCTACACAAGTGAGTGTGTGTTCCAAATGAGGAGCGCCACACCTCTATTTATATTTGTTCATTCACTTAATAATTAACTCAGTCATCTATGCTTGAGTTAATCATGTAGGCTTGAGTAACCACAACTGGAGTGCTAATGACCCACCTTACAATTTGAGGGGACTTCCTCGTGACTCTTATTAGCTCTTTCGATTAGAAGCATCGGAGTATAAAGAAATACAATTGGTTCTCCCAGTAGGGCCATCGGGGACCACAAAAGATACATATAGAATATTTTTTGAAGTTACAATATTTCAACAAAAATACAGGGTTTCCATCAGCAGGTGGCTAAATCTTTTGCCCTGTCATTTGATGGTTCAAAAGCAATCATAGGAAGGGAGGAATTTCTCATAGATGAAGCACTAATCTCAGAGGTGACTGAACTCCCTTACACAGGAGAGAAGTGGTTCAAGACCACCATACCCAAAGATCTGGAATTCAGATCATATCTCAAGCCTGAGCATAGGGGAATAACATGGAAGAAGGTTGTGCCATCATCATGGCTGGAAGAGAACTAGCAACAGCTGCTAAAGGCCATTGTGGTATATTTAACCTGTGAAGGGAGATACAATAGAGCAATGATCTATCATTTCAAACTCATGAACCACTTCACAGGTAAAAATCCTCTTAATCTACCCTTTTATTTACACAGGAGTCTAGGGAAGATGGCACATCAAGTGAAATCCCAACCATCCAATATTGCTGGCAGGTTGTGCCACCATGGTCTTATCCAGCTATTGGTCCAAGAGTTGTTGAAGAGAAGAAACATTGCTTGGCCTTATTTTCTGTTCTGGAATGGCTTTGAGACAGGCCTTCAGCCAGAGGAGAAAGGGAAGTCTCCTGCCAAGAAATCCAGCACTCCAAGGAGTGGGAGAATAAGAAGGAACGCCATTTCCCTAGCTGCAGCAACTGAACAACCTCCCTCCTCCTCCTCCAAGACCAGGAAGGCAAAGAGGAATTTGGATTTCAGTGAGAAAGGTTAGGAGGCAGAAGCACACTAGGAGAATTTCTTAAACCTACCCTATTTAGATTCTGAGGAAGAACAAGGAGAGGATACAGCCCTAGCTCTGCAAATTTTTCCATTCACTAAAGCATTGCCATCCCCCACACCATAGGAACAAGAGGAACCAGCAGAAATGACTTCCTCCAGCAAACCTAGAAGCCAAAAGATCAATCAACTACTAAGGTAGGTTTATGAAATGGAGGTCTTGGAAAGAGAACTGAAGAGAAACAATGAGACCTTGAATAAGAGAAACAAGCTACTGAACAAATCCTACTTCAAGCAGAGATAAAGATACATATTCCTGAAAAGGCTGAACACAAGGTACCTCAAGGACAATACCTGACTACTCAGAATGGTTAGGCTCCAAAGGCTGCAGTTGAAAGAACAAAAAAAAACCCTAGCAGCGACCTTGCCTTATCAACCCTAGCTGAAGCTGCCATCAGTCTCCAGCCTCCTGAAACCAACCAAGGCGCTGTTAACACCTCTAACATGAAGCTTGCAGAAGAGAAAAGTTGAGCCAACAGGTCTGAAAAGACATTTTTGATGAAAACCTAAAATTTTTGGTAAAACAGGGCTTTCGGTGGCTTAGGCAGACGATGGAACAGTCCATTAGCCACTGAAAGCACCACTTTTAGTAGCTAACGAGTTCGATAGACTGGTTGCTTAACAATCGAAAGCGAATAGAGGCGTGAAGGCAAGTTTTGGGCACACTAGATCATTTTTTGGTGACTGCAGATAGCTCTGGGACATAAGTTAAAGATAAAAGGTGCTGACAGAAGTATCAGAAAGCATCTGTTTAGATCTATTATGACAAAACAGTGCCATAAATTCATCAACCCTAGCTGTCAAGGAGAAATCAGTGGGTTAACTGACAGTGGACCAGCAGCCGTGATCATTAGCAAATACTGCAGTTGTTTAATATTCAGTCAGTGAAATAAATCTTCATTGTAGTTAGACAAGTAGTTAGGTAGGATTTCAAACCCTAATTTGGAAAAACTGTCACTTTTGAGTATTTTTGTAAAAACAGATCCAAGTTTTAGGATCTGTACTTTTTGTAAAAAGGCTATAAATCCTAAGATCGATTTTATAATAAAGGTTCAACTTCGGGGATTTATAAGCCTATAATGCTTTCAGCTTCTCATTTTACTCTTCATGAATATAAGCTCTTTTGTTATGATCTGTTCAGCCATCATCTCTTTCTTTACTGTACTTATGCCTGAATGTGTATTTAGGTCATTTTCAGATTTATTAATAGTTGATAGTTGTCATCCTATTGGTTTTTTAGTGAAATTTGATTTATAAGTGCCATCCTTATCATGATTTAGCCATTTATATGCATGTGTTTTGTATGTAAGTCTACCAACCTTATGAGTTCTTCATCCCTACACCTTATTGTCAACTTCTGAGCAATTGTAACTAAAAGCCTTGTAAATAAGTGAGTTTTATGCATGTCTTGAGAGTGGAAAGGTTATATAGGTCAACTGACTTGATCCATATCAAAAAACCCTAAAAACATTGTAAGTTACCAGGCATCCTTAAGCTACAACCTAGAGGAGTTTCCTGGAGTGATAACAAATTGGCGCCGTTGCTGAGGAGAGGAGACTGAAGCTCAGCTTCCCTAGGAGATGACATAGATCCTTTCTTTGATGATAGACAAAGCTTGGACACTATTATGGTTGTGATCATCTATCTGGCGACTCCATTGAGATAAGGTGGCTTCAAGAAGACAAAGTACCAGAGCAAACCCTAAGGGGCCAACAACAATACCGATTTCAGATCTAGAAGAAATTTTTAGAAGAGCTAGGGATTTATTGAGATAGACCAGAAGTGTTGCACAAAAAGCTACATTAGGTATTTCAAGAAATCTTTCTGCTATAATTTCTTTTGCTGAAACTCTTAATTCTTAGGAGTTTATAGATACATCAGAAAAATATAGGGTTTGGGCTTCTTCAGGAAATATTGCTTGTGAAGATCCAATCCCCGGTGACTCGGCCACTGGGATAAGTATACCACCACCTTCTCAGCAAGTATCTCCATCAGTGCTTCCTTCCTCAACCCTTTCCACACCCATTTCCAATATGGTTGCTCCTCAATTGACCAAGATGGAGAGGATCCTTGTGGCTAGGTATGCCCCCCTAATTTTGTCAAATCCCCTCTCAGCCATGCATACTGGGGATTATCTCAAGTATATGCCTAAGTTTACAGGGGAAGGGGATTTCACTGCTGAAGAACATATAGAGGCATTTTACAGCTATTCTGAAAATATTAACATATAGCAAGAAGATGTATGGACTAGGGTTTTTGTTCAAGCCTAGATGGTCAAGCTAGGAAGTGGTTTAAGGAACTACCTGCTGGATCAGTGGCAAGCATAGAGGCCCTAGATGACATTTTCCTAAAGCATTGGGGAGAGAGGAGAGACCACCTCTACTATATCACGGAATTCAGCAACCTGAAAAGAGAAAATGGGGATTCTGTCTCCAACTTTACCAAGATATTCAACAATATGTACAGCAAGATCCCCACTGAAATTAAGCCCACTGATACCTCGTCTAGGATAACTTATGCAAATGACTTTGACTCTGATTTCTACCTACTTCTTAGAGAAAGGAGGTCTTCCTCCTTATCACTCATGTAGGATGCTTCCCTAGAGAAAGATTCAAACATTCTGGCATCTCAGAAGGTCAAAGGGAAGATGGATAGAAAGAAGCAGCCAGCAGACCCTAGTGGGGCTTCTGCATCAGAGAACAAGATTGACAAAATGACCAAACTGTTAGATAACCTGATTGCTGAAATGTCTAAATTGAAGGACCAAGGACATCTACCTGTGAGGGGTAAAGGGCCAAGTGACTTTGCTCCTCGAAACTGAAATTTTGTTCCTTATAGAAGAGGAAACCCCCTAGTTCAGATTCTCAGAAGGGAGAGGAACCAAGGGGAAGATCAGAGAATAAGAGCGCCATTTCAAAATGTTGTATTAGAAGATGAGCTGAAATTCATTGAAGAAGAAGGAGAAGCTGAAGACAACATCCACTGCATGGAGGATGAGGTGGATTGTTCTTTTCTGATACGGGCAGAATACGAAGAATCCCTAATTGATGAGCAGAACATTGAAGAGGTTGTCTATCAAGCTGATGGTCAGGGAGGTTACTAGCTCAGGTCTAGGTTGGTTTCTTCTCTCAAGAAGAATGTTGTACCTGTCTAGCATCTTTCTGCACCAGCTAGAAAGGTTGTTGTTTTACCAAAGAATGTGGTTGTCACATCCAAAACATTGCAAAAACTAGCACCTTCAGCCATTCCTGATCAAATCCAACTCAAACCACCAGTTCATGAGGTAAGGTTTCCAGATAGGCTACATTATTCTTTCAACCTTGATTTTGAAATTCAAAAATTGAAAATCCCTTTTCCTTTAATTGTGCTAATGAAAAATGATGCATCCAAGTCCTCCATTTTGAATTCCCTTCAGCCCAAGGTGCACATTGACACTGAATTTGTGAACCTGCAAGATGACAATCCTTTTGTAACCCTGGGCCCCATGATCAAAGACCTAAAGGACTCATGCCCACCATTCTACATATCCTTGAATATCCATGATAAAATCTTCCATAATTGTTTGTTGGATTCAGGAGCCTCTCATAACCTAATGCCAAAGGTTGTGATGGATGAGCTTGGTCTTAGCATCACCAAGCCCTGCCATGATTTATTCTCCTTTGACTCCAGGAAGGTCAAGTGCTTGGTGTTGGAGTAGGGTCCCACAGCTACAGAAGAAGCTGCTAGTTTTGGCGGAGAGATAAGTTTTGGCGGAAAAAGGATAAGACGGAGCTACGACACCATAGCACGGTTCCAGCTGCAGAGCAGAGCCGGAAACCATGACTTTTTGAGATACAAAAGTCAAAGAAAGGAAATGGTACCTGAGCGGCCGAGAAGGGAGAGCTCACCCACTGCATTGAAGGCAGCGGCGGAAGACAGGAGGGCTCAGCGACCCTCATAAAGAAGAAGGAGCAACGAGGCTCAAGCATTGAAGATGAAGGACAGAAGAGCGAAGCGGTGCATAGTACCCATGATCAATGCCGGGAAGCATGGAAGACTGTAGAGAGCTGTGGTGTGACGGGAAGCGGCTACCTCAAGGACAAAGAGGACCGACTGTCACTAATTAGGGTTTGGGTTACTGTTGGGACAGGCCCACAGTGTTGTAATGGCACGACCTTCGGGCTGCCTATATAAGAATATATTTTGTATTGTAAAGGGTTAGCTAGTCAGTCAGTTAGCCAGTTGGTTAGATAGAGAGACAGTCGTGATTGAAATAGGCAATAAGGATAAGTAGACTGTTGTAAAAGCCGAGCTCTGGTTCTGGTTCTAGCGGTAGCAATCTTACTAAAACCAGTAGCCGGCTTGTAGAGCATGCATGTAACGATCTGTAGGGATCGACTGAGAGGGAAGAGTATGTTGTAAGAGAGACAGCATAAAGGTAGAGAAGAAAGATCTAAGAGAGAATATCTTGAGCTGCATTTGAGGCGCAGCAGAACTGTGTTTGCCTTCCCTTAAGCTATAATAGAGAAGCACAGTTTTGTGGACGTAACTCCCATCCTGGGGGCGAACCACGTTAAAATCCCGTGTTCAGTGATTAATTTGCATATTGTGTTTATTTGCTGCATCTATCTAATTATGTTATGCAATTTGCTTACAGTTGATGTATGAATGAGTTGTTTAGTTACAGCACTACAGGAAGATATATACAAGTGGAAATCCTTGGCCCGTCGTATAAGGCCTACTTATGCTTTCCTTAGATAGTTAATTAATCACAGTAAACAGTCTGGGTATCATGTCTTGTGCGTCGACACGAACAATGCTAAGTGCGCTAAACCGCGGTTGGAGGGTATCGCAAGAAGGCGATACCGCACCGGCAGAGGAGCTGTGGTGCACGACTCCGTGGGTTGAGGACTGAGCGTTGAACAGGAGTTTGGTGTCGCATGGTGCACGGCGATGCGGTGAGATTGGGACTATTGTGAGAAGGAAGAAGTCGTGCGAAGAGAGAAGAACCCGCGCAACGCGCGAAAGGGTAGAGACGCTGCGGTTAGAAGAGCTGCGCGACGACGGGAGTGCGCGGCGCGAGCAAGAGGTTGCGCGACGCTCAGACACAGAGGGAGATCTTGCAGCCAGAAGAGCTGCGAACCACCAGTAGGACTGCCACAGAACCTGGTCCAAGACGCTTGAGTCCTTGGCCAACCCATTAGATTCACTTCGGGTGAGACTTCAGGCCGCCTTGCGGTCTGTCGCCGAAAGGGCCAGTGAGTTAGGGGTGTTGTTGGTTGAATATAGTAAACCCAGGTCTGCCCATGCAATCAACACTTGGGCCTCATCAAAGACCTTGTTGTGAACCTAACTCAGCTACCTTCAAAAAGCATCATGATGGACATTGTAGTGGCTGATATCCCTCCAAAATTTGGTCTCTTGCTGTCTCGGTCATGGAGCAAAAGATTAGGTGGCACCCTTCAGATGGATCTTACATATGCCACCATCACCATGTTTGGAGGAGAGACTAAGAGGTTGTACCGACAAAATCAGCTGGCCTACATCATAAGCAAGGAGAGCAACTCAGTGAATCACCCCATCTATGTAGTGGACACTAATTTTGGGTCATGCATTTTGCAAATAGATGATTCTTAGCAGACATCAGTCCAGCTCACTAATCCCACCTGTCAACATCCCGAAGAAGTGACCACAAAAATATGGACCATGTATTTTGATGGGGCTAGCACTCAAAGCTCAGCAGGTGCAGGTGTAGTATTGATTTCCCCATCTAAGGAAAACATCCATCTGTCTTATAAGCTTGATTTCAAAACCACTAACAACATAGCAGAATATGAAGCTTTGCTGTTAGGAGATAAAGTTGCCAAGGAGATGGGGATCATGTGCATGAAGATTTTTGGAGATGAAGACCTCATCATACAGTAGGTCAACAACACTTTTCAGACAAAAAATATCAAACAAAAGGCCTACAGGGACGAGGTATGGAAACTCGAAGACTCCTTTATGTTTTTTGAACTATCATATGTACCTAGGGATTTGAATCACCTGGCTGATTCCCTGGCTATCTCTACAAGTTTCTTTGTTCCTCTTTTACCCCCTAAGCTCAGCTATGATGTTCAGTTCAAGTACCGACCCTCTCTGCCAGATAATGTCAAATTTTTTAGGGTGTTTGAGAAGATGATGAGCTTAGTAAATTCTTGCAGTTAGTGGATGAATTCTATAATATACACATAGACGAGGAAAACCTAAACATGGAGGAATCCAAACAGTTCAAGTTAAAAGATAAAGTGGCTGATCAAAACATTATCCAATTTCCCAGCAACTACATACCCCAAGGTCTAGTACCACTGGAAGAGTTGTTTGATCAAAATGACATCCCTTTCAAGCCTGCCAAAAAGGAGCTAGATCCTACTATCCAAGAGCAACACATAGGGAGCCAAAGCCATCCAAAACTAATAAATCTGTCCACTGGATTAAATGCTGATCAGAGGTCTAAATTTTGCAGCTTGATAAAAAAGTTTGCTGATGTCTTTGCCTGGGAATATAGTTACCTAAAAACTTATGACACCAATATCATCCAGCACAGAATTCCTTTGGAGAAGGACACCAATCCTTTTAAGCAGAAGCTGAGACCCATCAGCCCTCTCCTATTACCAGTGATTGAAAAGGAAATCCACAAGCTCCTCAAATCCAAGATCATAATCCACCTCAGGTATTCCAAGTGGATTGCAAACCTAGTAGTGGTAAGAAAGAAAAATGGGGAAATTAGGTTGTGTGTGGATTTTAGAAACCTGAACAAGTGTTCCAAGAAAGACAACTACCCACTGCCTGTTACCACCTAAGTTGTGCTTAGTGGTTTTTTATCAAGTGAGCCTGGTGAACTGGACAAGGATAACTTGTTCGCACTTCAGAGAACCTTCAGTCTTGCTTCTCGGAAGCTTTGTTGTACTATATCACATGTTCATACCCCATGGGGGAATTGTAATAAATGTTCTAGCCTGATAGTGTCTGTAAAAGACTCGGTCTCTTAGAATTTATTTGCCAATCCGATCAGCCCAGGGTGTTTTTTTCCCTTGGTTATTATTGGTTGTTGAATAAACGGCTGATAATTTCTGAGTTTTTCACTCCATACCTCCAAAGTTGGGGTGGTCAGATTGGCATTTAGGCCTATTGAGGTTATTAGAGTCTATGTGTCAATGTATAAACATGATAGACATAATTTTCGAGTCATATGAACATGTCTAAGTCCCCCTAGGTGTTTTTCAATTTTTCAATTTTTTAGTTTTTTCAGTGTTTTTTATTAAAATTTAATTTTTCCAAATCTTAGGCTATTTTTTAATAGTTTAATTGGAAAATTTGATTTTGTAATAAAAGTGGGCCAAATAATCGGTTTCAGTCATGTAGGTGCTCATTTTCAAGCTAAGAGAACCATGTAAACCCATGGCCCCACTATTTCCTAGTTTTGAGTGATTTTCCATCACTCAGGTTAGAAAGCCCCAACAATCAATTATTGATTATTTTAATTAATAAATTGATGAATAATGGAGAAAATCCAAAATCATAGATCAGTGGATTCTCAGCTGATTTGATTGAAATCAGTCAGATCTGAAGTAGATTGACTGGATCTGACAAATCCTTGACTGAAGGAGGTGATCAAATCAGATACAGAGTTGACCTTCAGCATCCTTTATGGGGAATTTCACCCTCTCTCTCTCCTCAACGTGTTTTGGCTCATCTGGATGAGTTTTGGTGGATGCTTCAGTCAACGGGTTGAGGTGGCAGTCAGATTAGCTCTTCGATTGACAATTGCACTCAATGAGACTCAGATATGGCTCAGTTAGACACAGATAAGGCATCGATGGACTCTCCATCAGCATATTTGGTCTATCTCCTTGAGATTTGTGCCCCCCCGGGCTGGGTCTCCTAATTTTTGTATATATCCAAGCACAGCTCCCTCTTCCAAGCTAGTTAGAGATGGACTGAAGGGATTGCCATTGTAACTCTGTATTTGATTATCATTTGTGAATAAAGAATCTTTGGAGGCTATACTTTGTAGTGCATGTGTATGTGTGGATTCTCAGTGTTATGCTGCTGATGTGGTAGCTGCAATTTCTTGCCAAATTCTGTACTGCTTCTATGTTTTGGCTTCAAGGATTCGGTTGAATCTAGTAAGGGTGTAAACTAGGAAAGCTATATTGCTTTAACTTGTTTATCCATATGATGTATGCCCAAAAATTTTAGTTATATGCTTAAATAAAGTTATTTTGGCATGATCTTTCATTTTTGTTGCTTTATACATCTATATCGAGATCTCACGAGGTGTGTGCAGGCTTGTGTTATTTAGTTGCAGGTTCCCGATTGGATGAAGGTGTGGATCTATATTGACACCACTCCTGTCCAATAATCTCAAGCCTCTATCCCTCATCACTCCACAAAAGGGCCTCCTTTCAGCTTGCTCCATTCAAGCAACGATCCGACCTTCTCTCCTCTTCTTAACATTTTTACCCGGTTACTATGTTCATAGCTTTGATTTTTCTTAGATATATCATATTAAAACAATTCTGACAGAAAATAAAGGAAGCTGCTGTCCAAAGTGGCCTCATGAGTGTTCAAATCCCCCCAGGGGTCTCCCTTTTCACTAAAACCTTAAAATTTTTGCAAAGTTGTAAAATCTTGGTTTCAGCCTGTATAAGGACCAAGAAGTTTCTGATATTTCAGTTCACTGATATTGTAACCAATAATAAATAAAATTACTTTTGGAATAGGCTCTTTCGATCCCATTCCCCATCCCCCCTGGGGGGATTTGCGTCGGTGTCCTTTTCGTCGCTTTCTGCTTATTTCTTTTTTTAAACTAGCATTGATATAATTTGTAGGGTAGTATACTTGATTTTATTATTAATTTCATATTCCACTTTAACTTTTGTTTTCAAAGTAATCATAACACTTACCCCATGATTTCCCGATTGACCCGAAAGGGGAAAGAGATTAGTGGTAGGACTAATTAGAAAACCAGAATTGTGTATTTGTTTTATTTTTCATCTTTTATTTATCAGCAATTTTAAAATTAACCCCTCATTGATTCCCTGATTGAGATCCACTTGGATCGAAAGAGGTTCCTGGAGGGTTTTTCTTTTAAACAAGAACACTCAGTTTAAAACTTACTAAAATTTACAAGACTCCAATGTGTATGCTCTGCACTTGGTTGCAGTTCATCTGATCAGTCAAGCTGTATCAAAATCACTTGGGTGACTAGTATAATTAGGACTCACTCTCCACAACTGACAAACCATCAGGTGAAAATCCAACACCTAGATCAAACCTTTACGGTGGCAAAATACCCAAAGGAAGCGGGAACTTCTGAAAAGTGACCTCGGGGCACCGATCTCTATCACACCCTAACAGGTGCGTTACGAACAATAGCTGCAGAGACTCCATTTTATCCCACATATTCCTTGCAGGTAGCCATGAAGGTTTAGTTTTGGACATACTCCAAGTACTCTCGGGTATATCTAGAGTCCCCCCTTCACCTAATTTAATCAACTCATACTTCAAATTTAACTTAAAACATACCAAGAGGCAATCGTAAAACACTCACTCCAAGCACATGCAAATACATTGTTTCTATTTTCTGACTCCATTCTAAGGCACTGGTTATTTTCTTGTTTTATATATACATTGTGTCTCAGCATTGTGCTTTCATGTGTTTATTTTCATATCTTGCCATCTTTGATTATCTACATTTAAATTACAAACTCCTAAGTAAGTCAGTCATTTTAACATCACAATGCTAAGTAATTATCCTTAGCAACTTAATAGGGTCTACCCCCCTTGGCTTCGTTAGGAGTTGAGCCTAAACAGAGGAGTCAAGAACAAGGTGACAGCCTTGACTCGAGACTTGCCCCAAGGACACACCGAGTGGCTTGAAGATTTGTGCCACGTGACCCAGGTGTGTGAAAGGCGGCAACACATTTTTTGGCGCCGTTGCCGGGGATAAATCTTTTTATTCCCGAGTATGACTTAGCTTAACTTTTGTCTAAACAAGTAAAAAGATAAGAACTTTTGATTGATCTAGTCTTTAAAAAACATAAAAATTAAAACTTGATCCATCTGGCGACTCCACTGTCTAACATCCCTTCAAGAATTTCTACCGGAAAAAAACTGCCAACAATTATTCAATCCTCTCCCTGATCCCGAAAGGTTTATTAGGGAAAGATTGAATAGGAAGACTTCTCGTAGAAACCTTGAATATTTAGGAGACCAATCCCTCTCAGATATCCATTAGATATTTGTGGAGAGTCATGTTCACCAATCTCAAGAAATGACGGAATTATTCAAACCCCTTGACTTTTCTCAGATAGCAGGTGCTCCCCATGCCATTCCAAAAGATGCTATCAAGAAGCTCCCCATATTTCAGGGAAATAATGCGATCACTGCCAAGTCTCACATTCGAAAGTTTGAAAAGAACCTGGTCTGTTATTGCAATGATGCTACCCATGACCATGACAATGTCAAAATGACGCTCTTTGCTTTATCCTTGGAAGATGATGCTAAACAATGGTACTTCGACCTAGATGATGATTCATATAAAACTATTAGTGAATTCCTAGAGGGTTTTAAGAAGAAATGGGGGGGAAATAAAGAACCAAGACATCTGCTTGCTGCCCTCCATAACATAAAGAAGATGGAGAATGAAACCATTGATGAATTTAATACTAAGTTCAGGCGTGTGGTTGCGGACCTCCCTAGAGAAATCAAGCCAAGCGATGCCTCCATCCTCATATATTACATCGAAGCTTTCACTGGTGATTTGAGGTACCAATTAAGGGACAAAGAGCCGGCCGATCTCAAAACTGCTCAGGAATTGGCTGAGAAAATAGAAAAGAATATGCAGTCTTCAGGAAAATCCAACATTCCAAGTTACACTAGGGAAAACACTTCATACAACAAAGAAAAGGGAAAAGAATTTGAATCAGAAGAAAAGGGAGCCTCTAAAGATCCCATGGAAAAGGTAATAGACATGATAAAAGACTTGGTTACTAGTCAAAACCAACTTATGGCAGATCAGTCTGGACAATTGAATCTTATGCACAATAGAATAATCACAATGGAAAGAAATAATGGACCTAGGAACTTTCATCCTAGGCAGAATCAGATGTATCAAAAGAAGTTTCCTCAATAAGAGCCTAGGATTCCAAACCAGTTAGACTCAGCTAACATGGTAGAAGAAGTAATTCCATGGTGTAGACCCTGTGAACAATTCCACCAGGAAAGCACTTGTTATGTTGCAAATCAAGTAATGGAACATGGACTTCCCGAGGTCAGTAATCAGGAAACAAATTCAAGCGAGCCTGATCATATATACATGGTAGGCCAAGCCTACCCTTTGTCACCATCCAAACAGAACAAGCCTGAGGATGAAACCATTGCAGAATCTTATAGTGAAACTTATGATGAAAACCGTAACATACATGATGGTACTCCTATGTGTTCTCCATATAATGATGACAGTCTGGAAGGTTTACTACCTTGTAACCTTTTCTCTGAAGAAGATGAGTATGAAAATGAGGACAAGTATAGCTTGGAGCATGATACAAGTGACGAAGACTCCCTTATCCCTGACAAAGATGTTGATGAGGAGTCCTGGACATTCATGGAAAATCCAATCTATCACATGAATAAAGAGGAAAATAATGAAACAGAAACTTTTGATGGTTTTGTTGATTTTTCTGTCTATGGCATATCTAAAGGAGAGAGCATGGACCATGTGGCCTTAGGAAACTTTGATATGAAAAAGGAGCATGCAGTTTTTCCACATGATCAGTCTGAGCCATATATCAGTATCAGTGATGAAGACAAAGAGAACTCGATATCGGAACCTGATATCAACAATGGGAATCCATCACATCTAACATAAATGATGGTGATGACTATTGGGATTTTTGTGGATATCTTATTAAGAATCCTATCTATGATATATCTAGCAAGGGGAGTGTCTATTTAGAAATTTGTGGAAGTCCAATATACTATACTTCCATAAAGGGAAGCATGGATATGGAGACCTTGGAAAATCCTCATATGGAAAAGTAGCATTCAAAACTCTTATATGATCATTCAGAGTCATATCATGCAGAGCCACACAAAGGTATCAATAATAAAGACATGGAGAAGCAATGTTGTGAAAATACAGACGTGATGCAGTTATTAGAATATCAGTCTCAACTATCATCTTCACATATAGAGTTTCCTCATGACTTGGAGCCGCTTGGGGCTTATACAGTGAATTATCATCTGGTAAGCCTTGATGATCAGTATGATGGTGTAGTCAATCTGCCTCATCATTCTGATTTGTACATCAACCCTATCCAGTCATGGATAGAAGCAACCTGCGCAAGCACTTACCAGTTTGGGAGGAAGTTTGACGACATTATTCATGCCTATTATTTCCCATCCATCCCGCCTCTTCTGGATCATCACGCAGGTTTGCATTTTCTG
>LPNX010713841.1:264604-321567 GCA_001517045.1 Pseudotsuga menziesii
CCAGAGACTCCATTTCATCCCACATATTCCTTCCGGGTAACTGTGAAGGTTTAGTTTTGGACATACTCCAAGTACTCTCAGGTATATCTAGAGTCCCCCCTTCACCTAATTTAATCAACTCATACTTCAAATTTAACTTAAAACATACCAAGAGGCAATCGCAAAACACTCACTCCAAGCACATGCAAGTACATTGTTTCTATTTTCTGACTCCATTCTAAGGCACTGGTTATTTTCTTGTTTTATATATACATTGTGTCTCAGCATTCTGCTTTCGTGTGTTTATTTTCATATCTTGCCATCTTTGATTATCTACATTTAAATTACAAACTCCTAAGTAACTCAGTCAGTTTAACATCACAACACTAAGTAATTATCCTTAGCAACTTAATAGGGTCTACCCCCCTTGGCTTCGTTAGGAGTTGAGCCTAAACGGAGGAGTCAAGAACAAGGTGACAGCCTTGACTCGAGACTTGCCCCAAGGACACACCGAGTGGCTTGAAGATTTCTGCCACGTGACCCAGGTGTGTGAAAGGCGGCAACACATTTTTTGGCACTGTTGCCGGGGATAAATGTTTTTATTCCCGAGTACGACTTAGCTTAACTTTTATCTAAACAACTAAAAAGATAAAAACTTTTGATTGATCTAGTCTTTAAAAAACATAAAAATTAAAATTCGATCCATCTGGCGACTCTACTGTCTAACATCCCTTCAAGAATTTCTACCCAAAAAAAACTGCCGACAATTATTCAATCCTCTCCCTGATCCCGAAAGGTTTATTAGGGAAAGATTGAATAGGCATACTTCTCATAGAAACCTTGAATATTTAGGAGACCAATCCCTCTCAGATATCCATCAGATATTTGTAGAGAGTCATGTTCACCAATCTCAAGAAATGACGGAATTATTCAAACCCCTTGACTTTTCTCAAATAGTAGGTGCTCCCCATGCCATTCCAAAATACGCTATCAAGAAGCTCCCCATATTTCAGGGCAATAATGCGATCACTTCCAAGTCTCACATTAGAAAGTTTGAAAAGCACCTGGTCAGTTATTGCAATGATGCTACCCATGACCATGACGATGTCAAAATGACGCTATTTGCTTTATCCTTGGAAGATGATGCTGAAGAATGGTACTTCGACCTAGATGATGATTCAAATAAAACTCTTAGTGAATTCCTAGAGGGTTTTAAGAAGAAATGGGGGGAAAAGAAAGAACCAAGACATCTGCTTGCTTCCCTCCATAACATAAAGAAGATGGAGAATGAAACCATTGATGAATTTAATACTAAGTTCATGCGTGTGGCTGCGGACCTCCCTAGATAAATCAAGCCAAGGGATGCCTCCATCCTCATATATTACATCGAAGCTTTCACTGGTGATTTGAGGTACCAGTTAAGGGACAAAGAGCCAGCCGATCTAAAAACTGCTCAGGAATTGGCCGAGAAAATAGAAAAGAATATGCAGTCTTCAGGCAAATCCAACATTCCAAGTTACACTAGGGGAAACACTTCATACAACGAAGAAAAGGGAAAAGCCTTTGAATCAGAAGAAAAGGGAGCCTCTAAAGATCCCATGGAAAAGGTAATAGACATGATAAAAGACTTGGTTACTAGTCAAAACCAACTTATGGCAGATCAGTCTGCACAATTGAATCATATGCACAATAGAATAATCACAATGGAAAGAAATGATGGACCTAGGAACTTTCAGCCTAGGCAGAATTAGATGTATCAAAAGAATTTTCCTCAACAAGAGCCTAGGATTCCAAACCAGTTAGACTCATCTAACATGGTAGAAGAAGTAATTCCATGGTGTAGACCCTGTGAACAGTTCCACCAAGAAAGCACTTGTTATGTTGCAAATCAAGTCATGGAACATGGACTTCCCGAGGTCAGTAATCAGGAAACAAATTCAAGAGAGCCTGATCATATATACATGGTAGGCCAGGCCTACCCTTTGTCACCATCCAAACAGAACAAGCCTGAGGATGAAACCATTGCAGAATCTTATAGTGAAACTTATGATGAAAACTGTAACATACATGATGGTACTCCTATGTGTTCTCCATATAATGATGACAGTCTGGAAGGTTTACTACCTTGTGACCTTTTCTCTGAAGAAGATGAGTATGAAAATGAGGACAAGTATAGCTTGGAGCATGATACAAGTGACAAAGACTCCCTTATCCCCGACAAAGATGTTGATGAGGAGTCCTGGACATTCATGGAAAATCTAATCTATCACATGAATAAAGAGGAAAATAATGAAACAGAAACTTTTGATGGTTTTGTTGATTTTTCTGTCTATGGCATATCTAAAGGAGAGAGCATGGACCATGTGGCCTTGGGAAACTTTGATATGAAAAAGGAGCATGCAGTTTTTCCACATGATCAGTCTGAGCCATATATCAGTATCAGTGATGAAGACAAAGAGAACTCGATATCGGAACCTGATATCAACAATGGGGAATCCATCACATCTAACATAAATGATGGTGATGATTATTGGGATTTTTGTGGATATCTTATTAAGAATCCTATCTATGCTATATCTAGCAAGGGGAGTGTCTATTTAGAAATTTGTGGAAGTCCAATCTACTATACTTCCATAGAGGGAAGCATGGATATGGAGACCTTGGAAAATCCTCATATGGAAAAGCAGCATTCAAAACTCTTATATGATCATTCAGAGTCATATCATGCAGAGCCACACAAAGGTATCAATAATAAAGACATGGAGAAGCAATGTTGTGAAAAGATAGATGTGATGCACTTATTAGAATATCAGTCTCAACTATCATCTTCACATATAGAGTTTCCTCATGACTTGGAGCCGCTTGGGGCTTATACAGTGAATTATCATCTGGTAAGCCTTGATGATCAGTATGATGGTGTAGTCAATCTGCCTCATCATTCTAATTGTACATCAACCCTGTCCAGTCATGGATAGAAGCAGCCTGCGCAAGCACTTACCAATTTGGGAGGAAGTTTGACGACATTATTCATGCCTATTATTTCCCATCCATCCCGCCTCTTCTAGATCATCACGCGGGTTTGCATTTTCGGAATAAAGTATCCCTACTTTGGCTGGTAACCAAAGACAAGGAAATTTTTTTTTATGTTAATAAAATTCTTAGGTGGTTACATTGGATTTCTGATTACACTTAACCCTTTTTATATCATGCTTAGAGTAGGAAAATAAGCTCCTTGAAAAAGAGCATTTACTTTCCACATTTTTTGTTTTGTACTTAGCTATAATCAAACATTTTTGTTTTCATTAGTTAGTTACATTTATTTTGTTTAAATAAATCAGCTTAATGGTTCATTTGGTTTTTTATGTAAAGCTTGTGCTGCTAAGGTTTTTTTTGTCAAGTTGAGATGTTTTTACAGGGTATATAAACCAGAGATTATGGTGTTCTCGTATCCTCTCCTTGCCTTAAAGACCAGATCGAGCACGCGTCCCACAGTTGGAGCCAGAATGTTACCACCTAAGTTGTACTTAGTGGTTTTTTATCAAGTGAGCCTGGTGAACTGGACAAGGATAACTTGTTCGGACTTCAAAGAACCTTCAATCTTGCGTCTCGGAAGCTTTGTTGTACTATATCAGATGTTCATACCCCATGGGGGAATTGTAATAAATGTTCTAGCATGATAGTGTCTGTAAAAGACTCGGTCTCTTAGAATTTATTTGTCAATCCGATCAGCCCAGGGTGTTTTTTCCCTTGGTTATTATTGGTTATTGAATAAATGACTGATAATTTCTGAGTTTTTCACTCCATACCTCCAAAGTTGGGGTGGTCGGCTTGGCATTTAGGCCTATTGAGATTATTAGAGTCTATGTGTTAATGTATAAACATGCTAGACATCATTTTCGAGTGATATGAACATGTCTAAGTCCCCCTAGGTGTTTTTCAATTTTTCAATTTTTTAGTTTTTTCATTGTTTTTTATTAAAATTTAATTTTTCCAAATCTTAGGCTATTTTTTAATAGTTTAATTGAAAAAATTGATTTTGTAATAAAAGTGGGCCAAATAATCGGTTTCAGTCATGTAGGTGCTCATTTTCAAGCTAAGAGCACCATGTAAACCCATGGACCCACTATTTCCTAGTTTTGAGTGATTTTCCATCACTCAGGTTAGAAAGCCCCAAAAATCAATTATTGATTATTTTAATTAATAAATTGATGAATAATGGAGCAAATCCAAAATCATAGATCAGTGGATTCTCAGCCGATTTGATTGAAATCAGTCAGATCTAAAGCAGATTGACTGGATCTGACAAATCCTTGACTGAAGGAGGTGATCAAATCAGATCCAGATTTGACCTTCAGCATCCTTTATGGGGAATTTTGCCCTCTTTCTCTCCTCAACACATTTTGGCTCATCTGGATGAGTTTAGGTGGATGCTTCAGTCAACGGGTTGAGGTGGCAGTCAGATCGGCTCTTCGATTGACAATTGCACTCAGTGAGACTCAGATCTGGCTCAGTTAGACATAGATCAGGCATTGATGGACTCTCCATCAGCATATTTGGTCTATCTCCTTGAGATTTGTGCCCCCCCCTGGGCTGGATCTCCTAATTTTTGTATATATCCAAGCACAGCTCCCTCTTCCAAGCTAGTTAGAGCTGGACTGAAGGGATTGCCATTGTAACTTTGTATTTGATCATCATTTGTGAATAAAGAAGCTTTGGAGGCTATACTGTGTAGTGCATGTGTATGTGTGGATTCTCAGTGTTATGCTACTGATGTGGTAGCTGCAATTTCTTGCCAAATTCTGTGCTACTTCTGTGTTCTGGCTTCAAGGATTTGGCTGAATCTAGTAAGGGTGTAAACTAGGAAAGCTAGATTAATTGATCTTGTTTATCCATATGATGTATGATCAAAAATTTTAGTTATATGCTTAAATAAGGTTATTTTGGCGTGATCTTTCATTTTTGTTGCTTTATACATCTATATCCAGATCTCACGAGGTGTGTGCAGGCTTGTGTTATTTAGTTGCAGGTTCCCGATTGGATGAAGGTGTGGATATATATTGACGCCACTCCTATCCAATAAGCTCAAGACTTTGTCCCTCAGCACTCCACAAAAGGGCCTCCTTTCAGCTTGCTCCATTCAAGCAACGATCCGACCTTCTCTCCTCTTCTTCTCATTTCTACAAAAAATCAACATTTTTACCCGGTTACTCTGTTCGTAGCTTTGATTTTTCTTATATCTATCATATTAAAATAGGTCTGACATAAAAGAAAGGAAGCTGCTGTCCGAAGTGGCCTCAGGAGCATTCAAATCCCCCCAAGGGTCTCCCTTTTCACTAAAACCTTAAAATTTTTGCAAAGTTGTAAAATCTTGGTTTCAGCCTATATAACGACCAAGAAGTTTCTGATATTTCAGTTTTCTGATATTGTAACCAATAATAAATAAAATTACTTTTGGAATAGGCTCTTTCGAGCCCATTCCCCATCCCCCTTGGGGGGATTTGCATCGGTGTCCTTTTCGTCGCTTTCTGCTTATTTCTTTTTTTAAACTAGCATTGATCTAATTTGCAGGGTAGTATACTTGATTTTATTATTAATTTCATATTCCACTTTCACTTTTGTTTTCAAAGTAATCATAACACTTACCCCTCGATTTCCCAATTAACTGGAAAGGGGAAAGAGATTCGTGGTAGGACTAATTAGAAAACTAGAATTGTGTATTTGTTTTATTTTTCATCTTTTATTTATCAGCAATTTTAAAATTAACCCCTCCTCGATTCCTCGATTGAGATCCACTTGGATCGAAAGAGGTTCCTGGAGGGTTTTTCTTTTAAACAAGAACACTCAGTTTAAAACTTACTAAAATTTACAAGACTCCAGTGTGTATGCTCTGCACTTGACTACGGTTCGTCCGATCAGTCAAGCTGTTCAAAAGCACTTGGGTGACTATTATAATTAGGACTCACTCTCCCCAACTGACAAACCATCAGGTGAAAATCCAACACCTAGATCACACCTTTACGGTGGCAAAATACCCAAAGGAAGCGGGAACTTCTGAAAAGTGACCTCGGGGCGCCAATCTCTGTCACACCCTAACGGTTGCATTACGAACAATAGCCCTAGAGACTCCATTTCATCCCACATATTCCTTGCAGGTAGTTGTGAAGGTTTAGTTTTGGACATACTCCAAGTACTCTCGAGTATATCTAGAGTCCCCCCTTCACCTAATTTAATCAACTCATACTTCAAATTTAACTTAAAACATACCAAGAGGCAATCGCAAAACACTCACTCCAAGCACATGCAAGTACATTGTTTCTATTTTCTGACTCCATTCTAAGGCACTTGTTATTTTCTTGTTTTATATATACATTGTGTCTCAGCATTGTGCTTTCATGTGTTTATTTTCATATCTTGCCATCTTTGATTGCCTACAGTTAAATTACAAACTCCTAAGTAACTCAGTTAGTTTAACATCACAACGCTAAGTAATTATCCTTAGCAACTTAATAGGGTCTACCCCCCTTGGCTTCCTTAGGAGTTGAGCCTAAACGGAGGAGTCAAGAACAAGGTGACAGCCTTGACTCGAGAATTTCCCCAAGGACACACCGAGTGGCTTGAAGATTTCTGCCACGTGACCCAGGTGTGTGAAAGGTGGCAACACTGCCCAAGATGGAACACCTATTGTAGAAAGTCTTGGGGGCTAGGGTTATGTCCTTCCTTAATGGCTTCTCTCGATACAACCAAGTTGTTGTGCACCCTGATGACCAAGAGAAGACTCCCTTTACCACCCCCTGGGACACCTTCATGTATGCTAAAATTCCATTTGGGCTAATGAATGTTGGGGCTACTTTTCAGAGAGCCATGGACCTAGCTTTTGTAGGGCTAAAAGATAAATTTGTGCTGATATATTTGGATGACCTAATAGTTTACTCTCACAGCCATCATGACCACTTGCGGGATTTAAGGAAGGTATTTCTGAAGTGCAGAAGGTATGGAATATCACTGAACCCCAAGAAGTCCCAGTTTGCACTCAAAGAAGGAATGATCCTAGTCCACATAGTCTCAGCTAAAGGTGTAAAGATCGATCCAATAAGGGTGGAAGCAATCCAAAATCTATCAATACCAAGGTCAAAAAGATACATTCAGTCCTTTTTAGGCAAGATAAACTCTGTCAGGAGGTTCATTCCTAATTTCTCCGAGATGGTAAAGCATATAACAGTCATGCTGAAAAAAGATGCAGAAATAAAGTGGACTGGCTAGGAAAGAAACTCTTTTAAATACATTAAGAATGCTATCATGGAGGCCCCAACCCTGATTAGTCCTGACTACACCAAGGGTTTTTACATTTTCTCTTTTGCATCTTATGACACAGTGGTAGCTGTACTATTACAAAGGAATGTTGAGGGTTTTGATCATCCAATTGCATTCTTCAGCAAAACTTGAAGAGATGCTGAGCTGAAGTATGACCCAATTGAGAAGTAGGCTTATGCTCTCATAAAATCTTTGAAGACTTTCAGAATCTACATTCTCCATGCAAAGGTCCTTGCATATGTCCCTTCAGTTGCTGTGAAGGATGTTTTGACTCAGCTTGACATTGATGGGAAGAGAGCTACGTGGATTTCCAAACTCATTGAGTTTGATATAGAAGTGAAACCCACTAAGCTGGTAAAGGGACTAGGTCTGGCCAAACTCATGGACAAATAAAACTATGAACTAATAGGAATAAATTTCACATGTGTCAAATCAGCAAAGGTGCAGACTATGGTAGCATCAGATGCAGAAGTAAATCAAGATCAAAATGGCATTCCATCAGTAGTTGAGAACATATCTTCATGTGAGTGGTACTCAGGTATCATTCAATTTTTGTAAAAATTAGAAGTTTATCCTAATCTCACTCCTAACCAAGCACAAGCTCTTAAGTTGAAATCTGTTAAGTTTTGCATAATTGACAAACTACTGTACTGGAGAGATCATTCTGGAATTTTGCTAAGCTGTCTAGATAAAGAGAAAGCAAAGCAAGTCATGCATCACTTTCATTCCAGCACATGTGGAGGCCACCACTATTGGAAAACCACATCCCACAAGATCTTAAGAGTAGGATACTATTGGCCAGTCCTCTTTGTTGATGTATGCACTTTTGTAAGGGCATGTGACCAATGCCAAATATTTATAGGGAAGCAACAGCTCAAATGCTTGCCCCTTAGGCCTATTATGGTGAATAAGCCTTTCCAGCAATGGGGTTTGGATTTCATAGGTGAAATAAATCCATCTTCCAGTGGGAAACATAAATGGATCTTAGTAGCCACTGACTACTTTACCAAATGGATAGAAGTAGCACCCACCAGGAATGCCACTCATCAAATCATCATGAGATTTTTATATGAGAATATCTTTAGCAGGTTTGGTTGCCCAGTAAGGTTAGTAACTGATAATGTACTAGCTTTCAAGGTTGGGGCATTAGTTAGAATGTGTGAATCAATGGATATTCAACTGGTACACTCCACATCATATTATATCCTCAAGGAAATGGCCTAGCTGAGTCATCCAACAAAAGCTTAGTCAGAATCATCAGGAAACTGTTGGAGACAAATCAGAAAAGCTGGGATTCAAAGCTTAAGTTTGCTTTATGGGCTGATAGGGTAACAGACAAAAGATCCATAGGAACTTCTCCATTCATGCTAGTTTATGGCACTGAGGCCATTTTTCCTATCCATCTCATCCTTCCAGTGGCAAAGTTATTTCAAGAAGAAGAAGATGAACCAAATGATATGGTGAAAAGGATGATGGACTTGGTGGAGTTATAGCAAATCAGGGAGCAAGTTGTAGGAAAATCAGAAGCCCATCAGCAGAGGATAAAGGGCATGTTTGACAAAAGAGCAAAAGTAGACAACTTCCAGGTTGGAGATTGGTTCCTCAAGTGGGATGCTGTCAGACAGGATAAGGGAAAACATGGAAAATTCAACTCTTTGTGGATTGGCCCTTTTGTGATAGCCTAGGTACATAAGAACAACACCTTCAAATTGCAGAATCTGGAAGGGGAAGAGGTATTTGATGGCCCAGTGAATAGGCGGTTCTTGAAACTATATTTGATTTGAGGCTCTGACGCCTTATGATTGTAAATTAGTAGATAGTAGGTTGTTTTGCTTTCATAATAAACTCCATGCCCAATGGAACAGTAAATGATAGTGTTAAGTTACTTAGTTTCTTTTAGGGAAAGGAATTTTGGTCTGGGATTCTTGGGACCTCACTGGGAGGTTCCCATCCCCAAGTAGGAGCCAGATGTTATCTCCCAAAATTATTTATTTTGATAGTATGAACAATTTAAGTCATGCAATGAAGGATATGAATATCACTAACATTTTGAAAGCCTCTGTTTTTTATTTGGATGAAAATTTTACAAGTTGTGGCTTTCGGTGGCTTAGGCAAGGACTATCATAGCTCATTAGCCATCAAAAAAGCTTTGTTTCAGCGGCTAAACAATTAAACGTGGGCCAAAGGTGAACCACCGAAAGCGGTCTGAGCAAGTAGGGTCAAAGTAACACTTTTGATGGCTTAGGTGAGACTATAGAAAACTCATTAGCCATCGAAAAGGGGTTTTTTCAATAGACTAGAGAGAGAGATAAAAAGGGTTTAAACCGACGAAAGCGAGTGGCAAGCAGCGTTGTGAAAGGTACATTCAGTGGCTTAGGTGAGGCTTAGAAAACTCATTAGCCACTGAAAAGGGTCATTTTCGGCAGATTAGAAAAGGGTGCAACACATATGCTAACCATCAAAAGCTAGAAGATAAATATCGAGTGAAAAACCCTTTCGGTGGTTTAGGCGAAATCTATGGAATTTTTGTTGACCACCGAAAGAATAGGTTTCCGGCAGTTAAAAAAGGTTTTTGAAAAAGTCGCTATCTGCCAAAAGCAGAAATTCACCACGGCGACAGGTTAAAGGTTCTGGCGACTTAAGAAAGAAAGATAATGTTTAGTTAGCCACCAAAAGCCAGCGTTTTTATGGGTAGCTGACAAAATCACAAAGGATCTTAAACCACTGAAAGGCCAAAATAAGGAAACAGTTGGGAACTGTCACACCCCACCCTGTCAGCAAGACAAAAGATCATTTTAGAGCATGATTACCCACCGAAAATATCTGGAGTCATGTGACTGCATGGGAAATGAGTGAAAAGGGTCATTATGCAAATAGCACAAATTGATTTGACTGCCAACCTCCAATTTTCCTCCACCTATCTCAAAGATCATCAAATATCCATCGAATGCTCTAACTGAAGCAAGTTACGGTGATATGGGAAAAGAGATGTCAAGGATCGAGCTACTGTCATCATTTTGGTGACCTCAACTTCCATAAAAGACAAAAAACCCTCATAATCAGTTCCTTGGGACTCCATCGTATTTCATTGTCAAAATTAGCATTGTTCTCACCAGAAAAACGAGCTCTAATGGAGTAGCTTGTTGAAGCCACTGTATACAAAGTCTAAAAGATGTTTTGCAGGTACCTAGGAGATACACCCATCAGGATGAAGAAGAGTGGATCGGCTCTCAGGCAGGAGCTAGGTGATGTCAGTTATTTAGAGGCCCATCCAAAGGTTTGTAGACTGTTCCAGGAGGTAGGCTGCTACAAATCATGTGAAAAAATACAGGGTTTCCAATAGCAGGTGGCTGAAGCTTTTTCCCTGTCATTTGATGGTTCAAAAGCAGTCATAGGAAGGGAGGAATTTCTCATAGATGAACCACTAATCTCAGAGGTGACTGAACTCCCTTGCACAGGAGAGAAGTGGCTCAAGACCACCATACCCAAAGATGTGGAATTCAGATCATATCTCAAGCCTGAGCATAGGGGAATAACATGGAAGAAGTTTGTGCCATCATCATGGCTGGAAGAGAACTGGAAACAACTGCTAAAGGCCATTGTGGTCTATTTAACCTGTGAAGGGAGATACAATAGAGCAATGATCTATCATTTCAAACTCATGAACCACTTCACAGGTAAAAATCCTCTTAATCTACCCTTTTATTTACACAGGAGTCTAGGGAAGATGGCACATCAAGTGAAATCCTAACCATCCAATATTGTTGGTAGGCTGTGGCACCATGGTCTTATCCAGCTATTGGTCCAGGAGTTGTTGAAGAGAAGAAACATTGCTTGGATTTATTTTCTATTATGGAATGGCTTTGAGACAAGTCTTCAGCCAGAGGAGAAAGGGAAGTCTCCTGCCAAGAAATCCAGCACTCCAAGGAGTGGGAGAAGAAGGAGGAACGCCATTTCCCCAACTGCAGCAACTGAACAACCTCCCTCCTCCTCCTCCAAGACCAAGAAGGCAAAAAGGAATTTGGATTTCAATGAGAAAGTTCAGGAGGTAGAAGCACACTAGGAGAATATCTTAAACCTACCCTATTTAGATTCTAAGGAAGAACAAGGAAAGGATGCATCCCTAGCTCTGCAAATTGTTCCATTCACTGAAGCATTGCCATCCCCCACACCACAGGAACAAGAGAAACCAGCAGAACGGCCTTCCTCCAGCAAACCTAGAAGCCAAAAGATCAATTAGCTACTAAGGCAAGTTTATGAAATGGAGGTCTTGGAAAGAGAACTGAAGAGAATCAACGAGACCTTGACTAAGAGAAACAAGCTACTGCACAAATCCTACTTGGAGTAGAGAGAAAGATACATTTTCTTGAAAAGGTTGAACACAAGGTACCTGAAGGACAATACCAGACTACTCAGGATGGTTAGGCTCCAAAGGCTGCAGCTGAAAGAAGAAAAAGCAAACACTAGCATCCACCTTGCCTTATCAACCCTAGCTAAAGCAGCCACCAGTCTCCAACCTCCTGAAACCAGCCAAAACGCTGTTAACACCTCTAACACGAAGCCTGCAGAAGAGAAAAGCTAAGCCAACAAATCTGAAAAGACATTTTTGATGAAAACCTAAAAATTTTCGTAAAATAGGGCTTTCAGTGGCTTAGGCTAACGATGGAACAGTCCATTAGCCACCGAAAGTGCCACTTTTGGCAGTTAACGGGTCCGATAGACTGGTCGCTTAACCACCGAAAGCAGACAAAGGTGTAAAGGCAAGTTTTGGGCACACAGGATTGTTTTTTGGCGACTGCAGATGGCTCAGGGACGTAAGTTAAAGATAAAAGGTGCTGACAGAAGTATCAGAAAGCATCTGTTTAGATCTATTATGACAAAACAACACCATAAAGTCATCAACCCTAGCTGTCAAGGAGAAATCAGTGGGTTAACTGACGGTGGACCAGCAGCCGTGATCATCAGAAAATATTGCAGTTGTTTTAATATTCATTCAGTGAACTAAATATTCATTGTAGTTAGACAAGTAGTTAGATAGGGTTTCAAACCCTAATTTGGAAAAACTATCACTTTTGAGTATTTTTGTAAAAACAGATCCAAGTTTCAGGATCTGTACTTTTTGTAAAAAGGCTATAAAGCCTAAGATTGATTTTATAATAAAGGTTCAACTTCAGGGATTTATAAACCTATAATGCTTTCATCTTCTCATTTTACTCTTCATGAATATAAGCTCTTTTGTTATGATCTGTTCATCCATCATCTCTTTCTTTACTATACTTATGCCTGAATGTGTATTTAGGTCATTTTCAGATTGATTAATAGCTGATAGTTGTCATCCTATTGATTTGTTAGTGCAATTTGATTTATAAGTGCCATCCTTATCATGATTTAGCCATTTATATGCATGTGCTTTGTATGTAAGTCTACCATCCTGATGAGTTCTTCATCCCTGCACCTTATTGTCAACTTCTGAGCAATTGTAACTAAAAGCCTTGTAAATGAGTGAGTTTTATGCATGTCTTGAGAGTGGAAATGTTATATAGGTCAACTGACTTGATCCATATAAAAAAACACTAAAAACATTGTAAGTTACCAGGCATCCTCAAGCTACAACCTAGAGGAGTTTCCTGGAGTGATAACAAATTGGCGCTATTGCTGAGAAGAGGAGACTGAAGCTTAGCTTCCCTGGGAGACGACATAGATCCTTGCTTTGATGATAGACAAAGCTTGGACACTATTATGGTTGTAATCATCTATCTGGCGACTCCATTGAGATAAGGTGGCTTCAAGAAGACCAAGTACTAGAGAAAACCCTAAGGGACCACCAACAACACCGGTTTCAGATCCAGAAGAAATTTTGAGAAGAGCTAGGGCCTTACTGAGACATGCCAGCAATGCTACACAAAAAGCTACATTAGGTATTTCAAGAATTATTTATGCTATTATTTCTTCTGCTGAAACTCTTAATTCTCAGGAATTTATAGATACATTAGAAAAATCTAGGGTTTGGGAATCTTCAAGCACTGTTGCTTGTGAATATCCAATCCCTGGTGACTCCACTGGGATAAGTATACCACCACCTTCTCAGCAAGTATCTCCATCAGTGTTGCCTTCCTCAACCCTATCCACACCCATTTCCAATATGGTTGCTCCTCAATTGACCAAGATGGAGAGGATCCTGGGGGCTAGGTATGCCCCCCTAATTTTACCAAATCCCCTCTCAGCCATGCCTACTGGGGATTATCTCAAGTATATGCCTAAGTTAACAGGGGAAGGGGATTTCACTACTGAAGAACATCTAGAGGCATTTTACAGCAATGCTGAAAATATTAACATAGAGCAAGAAGATGTATGGACTAGGGTTTTTGTGAAAAGCCTAGATGGTCAAGCTAGGAAGTGGTTTAAGGAACTACCTGCTGGATCAGTGGAAAGCATAGAGGCCCTAGATGAAATTTTCCTAAAGCATTGGGGAGAGAGAAGAGACCACCTCTACTATATCACAGAATTCAACAACCTGAAAAGAGAAAATGGGGAGTCCGTCTCCAACTTTACCAAGAGATTCAACAATATGTACAGCAAGATCCCCACTGAAATTAAGCCCACTAATACCTCAGCTAGGATATCTTATGCAAATGCATCTGACTCTGATTTTTGCCTACTTCTCAGAGACAGGAGGTCTGCCTCCTTATCACTCATGTAGGATGCTGCCCTAGAGGTAGAGTCAAACATTCTGGCATCTCAAAAGGTCAAAGGGAAGATGGACAAGAAGAAGCAACCAGCAGGCCCTAGTGGGGCTTCTGCATCAGAGAACAAGATTGACAAAATGACCAAACTGTTAGATAACCTGACTGCTGAAATGTCTAAATTGAAGAACCAAGGACATCTACCTATGAGGGGTAAAGGGCCAAGTGACTTTGCTCCTTGAAACCAAAATTTTGTTCCTTATAGAAGAGGAAACCCCCCAGTTCAGATTCTCAGAAGGGAGAGGAACCAAGGGGAATATCAAAGAATAAGAGCTCCATTTCAAAATGTTGTATTAGAAGAAGAGTCGGAATTCATTGAAGAAGAAGGAGAAGCTGAAGATAACATCCACCGCATGGAGGATGAGGTGGATGTTCTTTTCTGACACAAACAGAATATGAAGAAGCCCTAATTGATGAGCAGATCACTGAAGAGGTTGTCTATCAAGCTAATGGTTAGGGAGGTTACCAGCTCAGGTCTAGGCTGGTTGCTTCTCTCAATAAGAATGTTGTACCTGTCCAGCAGCCTGCTGTACTAGCTAGAAAGGTTGTTGTTTTACCAAAGAAGGTGGCTGTCACATCCAAAGCATAGTAGAAACCAGCACCTTCAGCCATTCCTGATCAAATCCAACTCAAACCACCAGTTCATGAGGTAAGGTTTCCAGATAGGCTGCATTATTCTTTCAACCTTGAGTCTGAAATTCAAAAATTGAAATTCCCTTTCCCTTTAATTGAGCTAATGAAAAATGATGCATTCAAGTCCTCCATTCTGAATTCCCTTCAGCTCAAGGTGCACATTGACACTGACTTTTTGAACCTGCAAGATGACAAGCCTGTTGTAACCCTGGGCCCCATGATCGAAGACCTAAAGGACTCATGCCCACCATTCTACATATCCTTGAATAGCCATGATAAAATCCTCCATAACTATCTGTTGGATTCAGGAGCCTCTCATAACCTAACGCCAAAGGCTATGATGGATGAGCTTGGTCTCAACATCACCAAGCCCTACCATGATTTATTCCCTTTGACTCCAGGAAGTTCAAGTGCTTGGGCCTCATCAAAGACCTTGTTATGAACCTAACTCAGCTACCTTCGAAAAGCATCATGATGGACATTGTAGTGGCATATATCCCTCCAAAATTTGGTCTCTTGTTCTCTCGGTCATGGAGCAAAAGACTAGGTGGCACACTTCAGATGGATCTTACATATGCCACCATTCCCATGTTTGGAGGAGAGATTAAGAGGTTGTACCGGGAAAATTAGTTGGCCTACATCATAAGGAAGGAGAGCAACTCAGTGAATCACCCCATCTATGCAGTGGACATTGATTTTGGGTCATGCATTTTGCAAATAGATGATTCTCAGTAGACATCAGTTCAGCTCACTAAGACCACCTGTCAGTAGCTCGAAGAAGTGACCACAAAAATCTGGACCATGTATTTTTATGGGGCTAGCACTCAAATCTCAACAAGTGTAGGTGTAGTATTGATCTCCCCATCTAAGGAAAACATCCATTTGTCTTATAACCCTGATTTCAAAACCACTAACAACATAGCATCTATCTTATCTTCGAATGATCTTGACACATTGAACTTGAATCTGTCTGAGTTTTTGGTTATGTAATATCTGTGCATGAACTGAGATCTATTGATCTATGACTTGTTTTGGAGAATCTGTGATTTTGTGCAGAAGTAATATGATATGATGAAAAGTTGAGCTAAATCATTGTGTTCTTTTCTATTTTCTTATTTTACTGTCTTTCGCGATGCAATTATGAATACAATGTGTAGATGCGACATGAATCAATAAATGTTGTGATGTTTTCATGCTTTGAATAATATTATTATGTTGGATATGTTTGCGCATTGACATGTTTATGACAGTCTGATGTACTGATGCGACCCGTTG
Organism: Pseudotsuga menziesii; assembly: GCA_001517045.1. Classification (NCBI taxonomy): domain Eukaryota; kingdom Viridiplantae; phylum Streptophyta; class Pinopsida; order Pinales; family Pinaceae; genus Pseudotsuga; species Pseudotsuga menziesii. Next base: position 280,546 of record LPNX010713841.1, read on the forward strand.
AATAATGATTGGTTCTGTTAACTCTTAAGTGAGTGATCATATATGTTAATGTTGTGCTAAGTTGATAATTTTATGCACATTGTCCTCTCTCATTCTACGGGAACTTGGTTCCGTCATCTCTCCCTTGAACATCTCGGATGAGACTTCATCTTCTCTGCGGGTGTTTCCAGATAGGATAAAACCTGTCTGGGCTGGTGCTCAGGGAGATCACGGTGATTTGGGTGTCGAAGGAGTGGGAACCCCTTTCGACTGGTTTTGTTGGTTGGGTTTGTGTCAACACAACAACCCTCTCATCGTCCATTAACAAGTTCTCTATTGAAGTCTCAACTAAAACAAGCAATAGTAGAACCAACCCTTGGTATGATCAAGAGTGTAAAGATGGGAAAAAATAAATTAATCAAGCTACTACATATTCAATAAAAATGGACAAGATAAATCACTACAAAGCCTTAATTAAAAAAAAACATTATCTAAGTAAAAGGCAAAAAAAACTCCTACACCACTCCAAGGTGGCTCCTAAGAAATTATGGAGGCAAATTCTAACTTGCAAAACAAAAGAAGACAATAAAATTGCTTTAAAAGATTTCAATTCCTATCTTAAAAAGCTTTATGAATCCCCAGATATCAGAGATAACATTCAAACCCTTCTTATAATGAAAAAAGTTTTCTTGTTAGAAGACATAGATTTTGGGGTTAAGCGCTTAGAAAATGGAAAATCCAAAGACATTGAAGGCTATTGTAGAAGGAGCAAGTCGATAAGTCGACTTGAATGATAGCCGACTTAGTTGATCAGCTGACTAAGTCGATGGGCCGACTAAAGCTAGAGATTAGTCGACCACCTAAGGTCATGTCGGTTCACCGAACCGACAGGTAGTTATTTTGTAACAATTCTGCAATCATATATATTAGGCTGTTGAGCCATATGAGAACTCAGTTCAGTTATCTGTGTTGTATGGACTCATTTGTATAATATAATCTGTTTATTCACCTATATGTTCTTATCTCTTGTCTCTGTTTTATATTTATATATGTTTTAGTGTGTATTATTGGTAACCTTATGTGATCTATGAGATTACAACATTGGTTCCATTGCCGGTAGTACACAACTGGAATGTATGCAAACAGATGATACCAGAGCAGGAGATTAAGGACTAGTGGGAACATAAAGTTGCAAACTATTTGCATAATTACGCACGAAGGAACATATTAACAATCGCACAAGCAAAAGAAATATTTTTCACAGAGACACATGAAAATTTTGTCGAATCAGTGCCCCAACATTTGAAGAAATTCCTGGATGAGAAAGCCGGATGGGATTAAAGAACAACAGTTGCTGGAAAAACTGATCCGCAGAGGTAGAACAAACTTGTCGGAGTGGTTTGAGAAAATCACTGACAACTTCTGTGAGGAGCAAGCAGTCGAAGATAGAACTTTGGTGGAAACAGTCAAGGAGAAATTTTACACAAATCTCACCGAACAATTTCTGTGTTCCCTATCGACCTTGCTGTTCAAATTCTTGATCGAGAAAGGAGTAGGGAATATTGTCAAACCTCGTCCATCACTTCACGAACAGCCATCAAACTCTAACTGGGCAAAGAAATAGAGGAAGTGTGAAAAATTCATTGCAAAAAGGGAGTGGGAATACTTCCTAAGCAAATAGACCAAACTATCCAAGCTTTTTAAAAAGCGGCGAGTAGGCTATGGGGGGGTAGCTGGTCATATGTCAACATAAGAGTATAGTGGATTCTAGTCAACTAGAACCAGATACCAGGCACTAGTAAGGATCAATCGACGAAAAGGGAACTCAAGAGAATAGTATCATACGAAGGTATGTCGAACATTCAGAAAATAGAGAGAGAAGAGAGATACCAGAGAAGGGAAGCAAGACAAGAAAGAGCCTTAGAGTTGCACAGAGGAAGAAGTCCTAGGGAGAACGACCAGGAAGAGAGTCCGCCAGAGTCAGGTCATGACAGACATGAAGAAGGCATGGAACAAGAAGCATCCCCTACGGAGGAAGAATTGTGGATAGACTATCTAGAAACTCTCCAACTAAGAGCTCCCAATGAAGGAACAACCCTCTCTTGATTGAATCTGCATACTCGAATACAAACTATTATCGAAGAGGACCTCCAACTATGAGATGGTGACTTTAGTATATGGAGTCGACTAGACGACGAAACATACACTAGGTGACACCTAATTATACATCGACCAGAGGAAGGGAAGTGGGTGACCTCTCAAGCGGCACCCTCCCACCAAAGTATCCACTTGCTCTTACCGACACATGAAGGAGCACCCCCCCCCCCACCAAACACAGCTTTACAAGACAAAAACCATTCAGAACTGCGGACAAATAGTTGCAGTGGAACATCGACAGTAAAAGTCAACATGAACCGACTGCAAGTTGACGAAGAATTGACAACCGACGAGAACGCAAGTTCCACAGAAACAAATACACCAATAACCCCACCACCCTCATCACCACCCCCACTTCCACTGTCGCCGCCTCCTGAGAGTAGTGACAGTGATTTAGACATGGGTCATGGATCGGCTCACATTCCTCTATATGAAGGGGATGAGGACCCCATATGACATTGGTTCGTCTGCGAGTCAACTTGGGAGGCCAACCAAGTTACAGACGAAGATAGATAAATGGCACAGTTCGCAAGTGCCTTAAGGAAAAGGGCATTGACATGGTACATGACCTTTTCGGAAAGACAACCTAGAGCAACAAAAGCCGAGATTAAGGCACAATTTTTGTCATTTTTCAAAACCCCGGATGCTAAGCACCTGGCCGTGAAAAAACTAAAAACCACATCACAAAAGCCAGGGGAATCTGTCTGCGACTACGATAAGCATTGGAAAGACCTACTGAGCTAGCTGGATTACATTATAGATGAACAGTTACTAATCCAGTGGTTTCTTGTGGGGCTATCTCAAAAAGTGTGCTGACACATTAGTCTGGAAACTTCAAAACTTACGAAGACACGCTAACAAAAACTCTTCAGGTGAAGATGGACGAGGACATACCTACTTACCCCACGGACCACAGATTGGAAGAACAGCTTGAGAACGTACAGAAGTCTCTGAAGGAACTAAGCCTCAAGAATCAGGAGAACTAGTGCACCAAATGCTCAATGGCCGGCCATACCAAAGATAACTGTCGACAAGAGTAAAGCCGACAGGACGTTCGATTCGTACATAGCAAGTATTTTTGCGACATTTTCCAGGAGCACAAGGATCACTCGATGAAAGATTGCTCGTTCAACATGAAGAATGGCAAGGCCTCCTAGTGTGCCATATACGAGACCAAAATTCATAACACGACCGACTGTCAGTTGAACCTGGAGAACCAACAGAACTATCAGGCGGTCTACCAAACTAATGCAGTAGCACAGCATAACGAGAAAAAAAATCTAGCAAACGATCAGAACGGTCACAGATACAATGGTCGACGATATGAGCACCGATACGACAATCGACGTGCAGGCTATGGAGGAAGAGGTCGATTCCTTGGGAATCGCGGCAACTGACTGCGTCGACCTATCCAGTGCTTCACATGTTATAAAGATGGACATTGATATGCAGACTATTCATATAAGGATAGAACTGATCTCAGATTCTGTACTCACTGTGGGGTAGAGGATCACTCACTAGAGGATTTCCCTACCATGTTAGAAAAAATTAATATGAAAAAGAATGTTAATGTCTTGTCCTATGTGCAAAAAAATGATGTAATAAACACCAAAAAATTACATATTGTAACTCGACAAGGAACAAAAACAGGAGTTGATAACCCATGAATCAGTAAAATAAAAGAGAAAAATGTCTATCCTGACCCACTGAAGGAAAAACAAATATACAAAGAGGAAACTAATGTATTCAACGAAATTGCATGACAAGAAAACGTTCATAACAGTCGACCTAACACAATAAATGAATTAATCCAACTCGTTCAAACAGACAATTCAGTATCCCAATTTATCGATTTGTTGTATGAAATAAAAGGTACCAACTCTGAAAAACAAACAAAGAACATCTGCAGCTTAAATAAAAAAGACAAAGGTGATTCCGACCCACCTGTCGACCGGGAATTCAAAGGATACCACGTCCGACAAGTAGTGCTCGACTTTGGTTCACAAGTAAACATCATGACTCATGACACCTGGGAACAAATGGGTAGACCTCGACTCTATGAGTCAGGCATATACCTGAAACTAGCCGACCAAGGCCTAATTGAACCCATTGGAGTCTAGAAAAACGTCGACACGACTATAAAAGGAATCTCGACCAAGGTCGACTTCAAAATCATCGACCCAAAGGAAGGATCCAATTCATTCCCAACACTAGTTGGTCGACCTTGGGGTAGAAAGATGAAAGCATCCATATCTCTGGATAAGGAATGAATTAAATTAAAAGGAAATGGACAAAAGGTCATTGTACCCATTAATCCATCTCAAGGGGAACCTTGAACTGAACCTATTGACGAAGAAGTCGATGTCCAACAACTCTACCAAATCCACAACAATGCAGACTACACAGAACCAAACATCTACGGAGAACTTCACTTAGGTAACCAAGACTCAGTTGGTTATAGTTTCGACGCTGAACTATATGACTCGGAGATCGAGAACTACGAAACACAAGCAAGAAGGTGTTGGACTCTACAAAAAGTGCAGAAAACGCCCACCCAACAGTGCTTCATAGTGTCCATTGTCCCAAAAAAAATTGAAAAGAAAATTAGGGAACACCCTACCTTACAACCGACCAACCTAAATACTACACAACTACCAAGATATAAGGAAAGGGAATCACCAGTCGTGCATGTCGAACAAGTTTCCAAAAATATAGGTGAACATGGCCGACTTCAAAGCCTAGTTGAAAATTTTATAGGACAAGCTGCTAGATGGTGGGACACCCATCAGACAAGATTACAGACCTGGAAAACTGCTTCGACTTACTTTGTCGAAAGTTTTGGAGGAAAGAAGTTAACCCAACAAGATCAGATACCTGTATTCACTCAAGGACAGAACCCAGAGGACCATATCAAAACTTGTGAAAAGGAGTGGAGAAGACTTCGATACAAGGATGAACGAGCATGGCCACACTTATTCCCATTAACCCTAGCTGACTTACCCAACAAATGGTATAAGATGGAAGAAGCTAGAGGTGAAACCTTCTTATGGCACGAACTCAGGGAAAATTTTATTAAATATTTCAACTTTATACCTCAAAATGAAAACTTGGTCGAAACAGCAAAACAAATTAAAGAATTTATCCAGCCGACCGAAAATAAATCTTTACAAGATCACTGATAGACAAGGAAATGTAACAAAATACAAACCCAGCTAAATCCACAGTCGACAAGATTACAATTAGAAAACGAAAACACAGAAGGAAAAAGATTTAGATGGAAATCCAACCATGTCGAAACAACAAAACCTATTTGCACCATCTTGAAAGTTGAAACAACAGACAAACTAGATATCGACAGAATAACTACAGCCGACTTCCCTGCCACATTCTCACAGTTCAAAGAAGGAAGCCGGCCGATCAATGAAGCCAAAGCCCCAGAATGGCTAGATGCTAAAGTCAAAACTAAAGAATTCGACATCTCAAATGATGATCAACCAAAAATGGCCAAGATTGGTGACTACTGGAGCGAAGAACAGACCACAGAGATAGTGAACTTAGTAAGGGAATTCCAAGATGTATTTGCTAGAGATTACAAAGACCTCAAAGGCTTAGTCCACGAAATGGGAGAAATGAAAATTGATACTAAACCTGCTATTCGACCTGTGAAGAAAAGGCCTGATAAACTAGCTCACAAATACAAGGAGATAGTCAAAAAGGAAATTGATAACATGTTAGCAGCAGGCATCATTTACCCTATCGACCAGTCAGAATGGGAAATTCCAATGGTTGTACAACCTAAGAAACATGACCCGACCAGACTAAGGATTTGTGTCGACTTACGTGAACTAAACAAAGTAACACTGATAGACCCATTCTCAACCCCTTATGCAGATGAAATCTTGAATGAAGTTGCAGGACATGAATGCTACTCATTTACATATGGATTCTCAGGCTATAACCAAGTGCCAATAGCTAAAGAGGACCAGAAGAAGACAACCTTCGTGTGTGAATTTGGTTCCTTTACTTACAAAGTTATGCCTTTTGGATTAAAGAATGCGCCTGCAGTGTTCTCTAGAATTGTTGTTAAAACATTTCAAGAATACATTTACAATACCATGGCAGTATACTTTGATGATTGGACAATATACTCCACGCTAAAATATCATTGCAAATGGCTCCGAATTATGTTGGAGAGATGTCGCCAGATTCAACTCTCCCTAAACATCAAGAAATGTATATTTGTGACCCCCATAGGGATATTATTAGGGCACATTGTCTGTAAAGAAGGTATTAAGGTTGACTTTGCAAAGATCAAAATTATCCTCAACCTGAAACCACCAATAAACCCCAAACAAGTCAGGGTGTTACTTGGCCACACAGGCTATTACAGAAAATTCATAAGATATTATTCAGATGTGACCTATCCTCTTGAATAACTATTAAGGGAAGATCAAGAATTTAACTAGACAGAGGAATGCCACATATCATTCGAAAAATTAAAAAGAAAACTAGTCGAAGCCCCCATCCTAAAGTTTCCAAACTGGTCAATCAAATTCCATGTCCATATTGATGCATCAAGCCTCGCAATAGGAACAATCCTAACTCAACCAGGAGATGATGGAATGGATTATCCCATAGTTTACAGTAGGCGAAAATTAAACAAGGCTGAAAGAAACTACTTGACCACAGAAAGAGAAGCCCTAGGAATGGTCTTTGCCCTACAAAAATATCGACATTATCTCTTAGCTAATCCATTTATATTCTATACCAACCATCATGCTCTGAAGTATCTCGTTAATAAACCACTACATCATGGAAGAATTTGTCGATGGCTACTTCTCTTCCAAGAATTTGAGTTTGAAGTTGTTGTCCGACCAGGCAAGTTAAATGTCGGTCCCGACCATTTATCTCGAATCAACACAAGAGAAGAACTGACAGGAGTCGACGATGACTTACTTGATGCACATTTATTTCGGATAGAAGCAGTCCCAGCAGAACTAGAGGAAATAGCTCAGTTCTTAGAAGACGGACATGCACCAGAAGGTATGAGCACCAAGAAAAAGCAAATCTTAGCTATGAAGGCTGCACCCTACAGTCTCATTAATGGATTTTTATACAAAATGGGATTAGATGATATCCTCAGACGATGTGTACTAGAACATGAATGAGACCACATTATGCATGAAGCACACTATGGACCTACAAGAAGACATTTCCAAGCAGACACAACTGCAAAGAAAATCCAACAGTCGGGATTATGGTGGCCGACACTCCATATAGATTGCAAAATTTTTGTTAGTCGATGTGACAGATGTCAATGACTAGGTCGACCCCTGCCTAGTACAGAAATGCCTTTGATATCAGTAAACCCCAGTCTCACATTTGAAATCCAGGCCATAGACTTCATAGGACCATTTCCTATACCAGCAAAAAGGTGAGGCGCAAGGTATATCATTACTGCAGTGGAATATGTCACTAAATGGGCAGAAGCTGAACCAGTCGATACATGTTCTAGTGAGATAGCTACTAAGTTTATCTATGAGAATATCATCACTAGATTTGGATGTCCAATAACCTTGATTAGCGACCAGGGGACACACTTTATCAACCAAACTATCAAAACCGTAACCGACCAGTTCCAAATCGACCACCGTCGGAGTACAGCATATCATCCTTAGTCGAATGGAGAAATTGAAGCATTCAATAAAACATTAACAAGAGGATTAACTAAAATATGTAATCCTGACAAGGACAACTAGGATGAGAAAATACCTACAATCTTATGGGCATACAGGATAGCCTATAAATGATCAACTGACCAAACTCCTTTTCGACTAGTCTATGGACAAGAAGCAGTAGTTCCACTACAATTCTGACAATAGACACCTATTATCACAGAAATACTACATGTTGATGTCGAATAGGGAAGGAAGGACCAACTATTTCAACTACGCAAGTTGGAAGAGCACCAACTCATGGCTATACAACACGAAGAAATCCAGAAGCAACAACAGAAAGCATGGCATGACCGCAACATCAAGAACAAAAACCTATCGGTTGGAGACCTTGCTTTACTATACAATAGTCAGGTCAAAGGAAAACCTAAGAAACTCCACATAGAATGGATGGGACCTTACATCGTCGAAGAAATACATCCCAACGGATCAGTCCGACTAAGGACGTTACAGGGCATAGTATTTTGGAAGCTCGTTAATGGTAAAATGCTAAAAATAAATAAATAAATAAATCATATAACGACCATAACCGTCCACCAAAATCCATAAAAAACTAAAAAAATTCCGAAAACAAAATAATACCCTATAGACAGAAAACCATGACAGGAAATCACCATCTCGACAACCGCCATCATGACCATCAACCTAGCACCATTGACCACTTTCATCGCCCGACTACTTCCGTTGACCATTCTCATCACTGACATCAATCGATGACTTCGATAGTCCCATCACACATTCATGACATCGAGCGCCGAAAGCAATTTGCCATTAACACACACTCACGTATTCCAGCTGTAACATCACGTCCGCCATTAATACACCCATCGCCGCACACAACCACAACATCGCCTATAAATACTGGATCGTCGAAGGATCATTCACTGCAACCTATACAGACAGAGCATAAAAGCATCCAGTCAACCAAAAGCCGAGAACCCCTTAGTGACATCAACCACCAAACTGACACAATGGCCCCCAAACGAACTAGAGCCTCGACTAAAGCCAAGGAGATACAGGCTGCGGATACACCTTTAGTCCGCAGGCTGAAAAACATCAAAAACGCCAAAGTACAGGAAGGCTCATGGCAAAAGCTATGGACCGAAATACAAGAATGGGCCTTTGTCGACAAAAAGACCACTCAAGCGGCAGAGAAAATCAAACACAGCACTCTCTTCAGCTATGCCAATGCATCACTTATGGCCAGATTTGGTGGTACAAAGGAAACCGCTGTCAATTTCATCATCAGTCGGTATCACAATGGCCAGTTCTACTTCGATGAGCCGATTGACATCTCTAGAGATGTCATCTCCAAGCTAACCAGTCTCGCTAATGGAGGAGACCCCGTACCAGTCGGAATCAAAGAAGGATTGGTCGAAGAGCTCACTCGGTCACCTTCCGGGAAAAACTCCAAGGGGTTGATGATTAGCCAAATCACAACCTGAACGCCACATATTGTGGCCAAAATCATTGCAATAGCACTCACTCTAGCAGATCGAGGCAGCGACCTTAAGTTAGAAATGCTAGAAGTCGTCGACACCATTGCCACCGACGGACAAATATACAGATGGGGTGATTATGTCGCCGACATGGTGAAGACCATCTATAAGAGATGTCAAGAAACAGGGGGAATCATAAATTTCCCCTCCATCATTTTATGGATTGTCATGTACCACATCTTCCCGAAGGGGAGCCCAGTCTTTTGGGAACCGTCGAAGTTCGACATGTGGAGGTTTAAACCATTCTCCTAGAAAGGAACCCTGCATGAACTTGAGCACAGAAAAATACTGTTGGAGAACCAGTTTCAACAACTCAAAGTCCGCACGACTAGATGGAGGGTGCCTCAAAACATCCGACAAAATCTACCGGTGAACTCCCGCATCTAGCTGGAGCTCGACCATACCTCGGTGTGGTACATGCAGGGCGATAATTCTAATGCTAAAGGCCTCGACTACTACCCATCTATCGACCAGATCTTTCGGGAACTATCTTGACAAGCCAAAACAAAAATACCAGTACCAGCAACAACAAAACAGATCGACTTATCGATCGAGGAGCCGCTCACAGACCAAGAAAAAGAGGAAGACTATGAGCTCAACCTCTATATCAGCACATTTGTGTCGGAGGAGACACCGGTCGAACACACCGGACGACTACAGATAACCATCAAACCTTCGACCGCAAAAAGAATAGAACCCCAGACCGCAGAGCCAAAGCCACAGCCACAGTAGCAGATAACTCCTTCGGCTACAAAAAGTGTCATCCTAACTCAGGAACCGATGGGCGAGACAAAACCTGACAACCCTGAGTATGCTGTTACAAAAGGCATTATTCGAAAACTCTCAAAAGAAATAGCAACAGCCAGGAAGAAAATAAAAACACAAGAGCAACAACAAGGTAAAGGTAAGCACAAGATTATACTTGTTGACTCATCAGAAGATGAAGACGAACTGGCAGCCATGACCCTCGACATCATAGAGGATGTCGTAGCAAATAAAGTGCCAGTCGAAACTCAGTTCCAGTGGTTTGTCGATGCAGGAGCACAAGCAGGTCGACCAAAGAAATCAAAGACTACAACAACGCCTGAAAACATCGTCGATCTTGTGTCGACGCCCCCACCCCCATCCCCGACGCAAATAACCAAGGAACAAGCATCGGCACCACAGTCAGTCAGCCCCCTCGACTTATGCAAAAGTGCGATGTCGAAGGCTGTCAAAGAAAAATTCGACCGAGATAGGAACTTGCAAGATTTCTTTGAGAAACTGCCTGCGATTTTTATGTAGGCTCAGAAAATCTCTACACAAGTGCCTATCTTCAAGTCTGGAGGACACCAACCAGGACAGGGCGCACAGTCCCCAATTGTTGCAACCATCTCGTCGAATTTCGAAAGAAATCCCGACAAGGAATCCAAAGTGATTGCACGTCGGTCCTCAATTATTGCACCAACCGACCCCGAACCCCAAGCCGACCTACCAACCACTGCACCTACTAAGGGAGAACCCGACCTAAACTCACATCCTCGACCCGATAACCCACCACTCGACCATACTTCCCCCAAACCAATCACCCCTAACCATTTGCCAACTCCATCACCACCACCACCACCATCTCCACCACCACCACCACCCCCTGACTCAGAGATAGGTCCCCCACAACCGACTGCATCCACACAACTAGAGGTGGTAGTCATCCCACCTCCCCAACCAGACAAACCATTGGCCTCCAACCCACAAACCAAAGATCCCGCCTTGACTGTTGCAAGTACACAGGAAGCAGAGAAATAAAAGCATAAGAAGAGGAAGGAGAAACAGAAGAAGGAGCATCACGGAAAGACTTCAAAGGTACAAATTAGAATGAAGGATCCAAGATCCTTGACTGACACAGAATTAGGACAACTCCTCAAAACCCTAGCAAGTGAAGCAAATACAAGGAGTGAGCAAAGAAATAAAGAACTCCAGGACAAAAACACAGAATAGGTCGAGTTTCTCGACAAATGCAGGAATCTGGCCCAGTCCGTCATGTCGGGCCCCATAGAAATCGACACAGACAAACCGCTTGAAAGAGCATACCAGCTATTTGAGAGCATGGTGTCGACACTCCAAGCTCACATTCAGGAAACCAAGGAAGAACAAAAATAGGAAACTGCCCGATTCCTAATGGCACAGCACACTGCATTTTTAGAAGCCTATAAAGTACTGCAGGACCATATGGAGGAGTCTGTCGTAACCGAAGAAGTACTAAGAGACTGGCCTAATCACTACGGGAAAGTTTATCAGCAGACACGACAGACTCGAGAAGGAATTCAGGAACTAGAGAGCAGAAAAACCACTAAAGAAGCACTCAAAATGACAATAGAAGAACAGATAGTGCTTGAAACCGCCAAACTGCAGAAACTGGAAAGGGAAGCACATCAATGGGTGCAACAAGCTCTCCCTAACTTAGAGAAAGTCGACATCATCTGCCCACAGATGAAACGACTTATCGAAACTACAGAGGAGAAGGACTAGTTTATGGGTCCCGAAATGGAGAGGATAGCTGAAGTCTCCATCGCATAAAAGATGTTGATCTTATCAGGCCTAACCACACTCACCATCGACATCCAAGAAATTTTTCAGAGTTGGACAGACTTCCAACATCATCTCGCAATAACAGCCCCAACCATTGTAGAAGTCTGCGTACAGAAAAGACCAACCATTAGACTTCACAACCCACTGCAATAACTATTAAAGGCCAGCAAAAATTTTGTACCTCCCTATTTCTTCGGGACGAAGAAACGTTTTGTTCGTGGGGGAGATGTAGAAGGAGCAAGTCGATAAGTCGACTTGAACGATAGCCGACTTAGTCGATCAGCTGACTAAGTCGATGGGCCGACTAAAGCTAGAGATTAGGTCGACCACCTAAGGTCATGTCGATTCACTGAACCGACAGGTAGTTATTTTGTAACCGTTCTGTAATCATATATATTAGGCTGTTGAGCCAGATGAGAACTCAGTTCAGTTCTCTGTGTTGTATGGACTCATTTGTATAATATAATCTATTTATTCACCTATATGTTCTTATCTCGTGTCTCTGTTTTATATTTATATATGTTTTAGTGTGTATTATTGGTAACCTTATGTGATCTGTGAGATTACAATAGCTACCAAGCGAAAATCTTAAAACTTGGAGGGCCTGTCCTCATCCCGCACATCCACAAACTCGATAATCTAGCGGTCAGGCAAGGGTTTCTTACACCTTGGGCTCAAAGCCATATTATTCATATTTTCAAAAGTGGTGATAAAAATGACCCCTCTATAGTATCAGACTATTATGATTGGCCCTCTCTTAGCTAAGTTATATGGTATTATCTTACAAAAGAAGATCAATGAATGGCTAGAAATGGAAGGTAAGCGGGCTAAGGGCCAAGCAAGTTTCAGAAGGAATCATTCAACCACAGACCACCTCATTACGCTTAGGATCATTGCAGAGGAATTCCTTCATAATAAATCTGACATATTTTGTTTCTTTGTGGATTTTAGAAAATCTCTTGATACGATGCCTAGAAATAACATGTGGAATAGGCAACAGGAGCTTAAGGTTCCTTTTGAGTTGAAAGATGCCAAAATAAGGTTATACGAAAAGGTCATTGCCAATTTTAAGAATAGTGAGGGGTGGACAACATATATAAATTGTAATATTGGAGTTAAACAAGGTTTCCCCCTCTCCCCTACCCTTTTTGGCATTTACATTGATAAGTTAGAAAAGTGTTTAGAAGAAGCAGGTTGCGTGGGTACAATCTTAGCTGGGTTAGTTATCATTCTCCTACTTTATGCTGATGATATTGTTCTTATGGAAAGGTGTCCTTCTGATCTCGATAAGCAACTAAAAATTCTTAAATATTTTTGCTCTAACATGGGTATGATTATAAAATCTAAGAAAGACACATGCAATTTTTTATTTATGATAATAGAAATATAGAGGAAGTGACTTCTTACAAGTATCTCAGAATTGATATTCATCACAAGCTCAATTGGAATTATAACATTGAGAAAAGGATAATGGAGGGTGGAAAGCTTATTTTAGTCTTGAAAATAACCGTAAATAAGTCAATTTGGTCATGTGGGATAAAAAGAAGTTCTTCTTTGAAACTCTTTTCATCCATATTATCTTTTATGGTTGTGAAGTATGTAGGTGCAACATATCTAGAGAGTCTTGGAGGAAGATTGAGCAAATCCAGAAGCAGTTTATAACTTATAACCTCATAATTAAAAGCAGAACGCCTTATCCTATTCTCCTCATAGAAGTGGGTTTTCCCCCATCGAGAGCATGGCTATGACTAGGTACCTGATGTACAAACATAAGATAAATAACATGGGAAACCAGAGACTTTCTAAAATTGATTTAAACTCAAGTCAAAACCAATTGCGCCTCAATCGGTGTTGGTGTAAAGATGCAATGCCTTGGTTAAACCATTGGGGCATTAATGAAAACAAAATTTTGCAAAACATTAATAATGTCAAAAATATTATTAATTCTAAGTTTAAAGAGAAATAATGGTGTGAGGAAAATTTAGTGGTCAAGAGAAAATTAAGATACTATTAGGAGGCCATCAATCCTAACTTGGAAGATCAGAAGCGTCTCTCGGTAGTAACTATCTCACGGAAGAAAATTAATATAGCCAAGATTAGAACAAACTCCCATGACCTCCATGGTGAAATAGGGCGTTGGTCTATTCCTAAAACTCCATGGGAGGAAAGGGTTTTCCATCTGTGTGAGTCCATGAGCGTTGAGGATGAAAATCACTTTATCTTAGAGTGTCTTGCTTACACCCACATTAAATCTGAGTTTCGAAGTATTTGCTACGATACAAACCTTTATAACATCCTAACTTGCCAAAACTATACTAGACTTGGAAAGCTTCTTGGCAAGCTTTTTGAGCATAGGAACAAGATTTTAAAATAAACCAAGTATTATCCTTCTTAAAGACCGATAGACCAAAGTTGGTCTCAGTGGACATTAATTATCATCATCATCATCAATAATTCATTAATTAACTTATTTGTTTTTATTTTTACATAGTTAATAATACTTTTACATAGACAATATAGTTTTATAGATTTAATAGAGAGATTTTATACCCTCTATAATATTATGTAAAAACTAACTAATATTAATAAATATAACCTAGGTTAATATTAACAACATTTTAATCATCTATAATTATAAAAATTAATTATTCTTTAAAACATTATTTATAAATATAAAAATATAATATTTTTATTTTATAAGGGAAAAATATTTTACATATTTTTATATTTAACTTTTAATCAAATTATTTATGTATTATATATTGTAAATTTATAATATTTTATATATAAAAAATTAAATCTCAATACTCATTTTCTTAAATAAATATAAAGTTTTTGTTTTAATACTTTTAAAATTAACTAAATCAAATTATTTATATACTAATATATTACATTTTATAATAAAAAATAGTTATTTTAGTAATATATTATAACTATCAATATTGGATATTGAATTAACCAATATACCCTAATGAAGGAGATCTACAAAATATTCTATATTAAAGAAGTTTTTATCAAGATCTCATAAATTTATGATGCCAAATATAAATATAAATAGAGTAAAACAACCGTGTGATATATTTTCAACCGTCATAATTTTAAATTTTTGCATTATTCAATTTAATATTTATTTTTTATATAACTTTAATAAACTTTATAAAATGTCTTAAATAAAATGTCAATTAATTGAAAGTCAAATAGTTTTTGCATTATTCAATTTAATATTTATTTTTTATATAACTTTAATAAACTTTATAAAATGTCTTAAATAAAATGTGAATTAATTGAAAGTCAAATAGTTTGGATTACAATATATTTGTAAATTTTATTTTTAATTTTTACATTATTTAATTTAATACTTATTTTTTATATAACTTTAATAAACTTTATAAAATTTCTTAAATAAAATGTCAATTAATTAAAAGTCAAATAGTTTGGATTACAATATATTTGCGTGAAGCTGGTATAATAATAACTTAAAAATATAAAGTATAATATTAAAATTAAAAATATATTAATATTAAAAATATATATAATATTATATTAGCAAAATAAACTTAATGACAAATTCAACTTAACAATTTTATTAATATCAATAACTTAAAAATAAATATTAATATATAACACACATCACACATATCATAAGAAGGGTTAGGTTCAAATTTGGAAGAATAAGATATGTATATTTTTATAGATTTTAGGAATTATATTAGGAAGGGATAAGTTCAAATTTGGAAGAATAGGATATGTACATTTTTATAGACTTTAGGAATTATATTATTGCGTAGACCCGGTGGTTGCACATAGAAAAGTTCCTTGTCTTACAAATAAAAAAACCTCTTATATGACTTGATTGTGGCTTTTAAAATAGATTATTACTACTATTATTATTAACAACATAAACAAAACACATAAACATAATCTAAGTTATCATAGATAATAATAAAAATGCATATAAAATGTTCTACTTCATTTGCAAGAAATTCAATAAATCTTTTACATTACTTTGGAAGAGATTCAATAAACCCTTTTTTTTCCTTCTAGTAAGTCATGCCCTTACCAATTATCCATTAATAGTCAGTTGAAGAGATTATTTTTTCAAATTTTATATTATTAATAATTTTATATTTATACATTAATAGTCACTTAAAGAGATTATTTTTTCAAATTTTATATTATTAATAATTTTATATTTATAAATATTAAGAAAGAAAATTCAAATCCAATTTTTTTAAAAGTTTTTTTTTGTATGTGTAGTAACAAAAAACAATAAGGATTGACTTGAGCTAAAACACTTACAATTATAATGTCAATAACAAACTATTTATAAAACATAAGAACAAGGACGTAGACTTGAGAATAGCAAGATTAGAGAACGCTTATACGAGTAGTAGTCCAAGGTTGATCGTAATCATAATGGACATGTCACCATTTATAAATTGGGGAATCAATATAAACAAATTGAATAGGTTCCCATCAATCCACAAGAGGCTCTAGAGGCTTAGGCCCTTCTAAGATTGCCAAGGCCAAGGCCAAGTCGAGAAACTAGTTGTCATTGTGTTGTGGTGTTGGTGTTGTGGCCTATTATCTTCTTGGTCGTCTAGACCCATTTAAGTGCATTGGGCATAAGGCATGGTTGATGTTTGTTCAAGGTGTATGGGGCCACGTGCTAGAATTCAAGAAGTTGAAATGGATGTTCCAAATCAAGTTGAACCATATGAGTTTACCATGTGACCTACAATGACATGTAGGGTGCCATCATATCAAGAAAAGCTAGCGGATGGGACAACATAATTAATTGTAACATCATTTTTTTCCAAATCCAGAACAACATCTCAACCCTAATCTACAATATCAGTTTTACTACTAGATATGATAGTCTCATATAAACTCGAAGACCTTCGATAATTAAACACTAGTGAAATAATGTTTTTTTAAGGTAAAAGTAGGATTATAGAAGCTACACCTTTTTTTTTGTAAGTTCAGGTTTAATCTATTAAATAAGGGTAAAAATACAGATAATGATACAAATCTGTGTGTTGCGAGAACACAAAACTGAACCAATATAGGCAATCCAAAGGTACCAAAAAATGATCCTCCCCATAGCAGGGAAAACAGATCTTAACAAACCAAAAATACTGAACAAAGTCATAAAATCAGACAAACTTAGACTGGATAGGTGTCAAGTACTGGAAAGCAACAAAAAAAAAAAAACTTGAAAACCGTGGATTGGAGACATCTGGAAAATCGAAACACTTGGCATCAAAGAGGCTCGTATGGAACCTCAGTGATTGGGCAGCTATATTATGTTCCCCATTGAAGTTCATTCGTCTTGCCATCCTCCTGCTTCTGTTCGGGTTTCTTGCAGTCGCATGTGGAGTCATTATTCATGGAGCTGCCTGAATCCGGAGCTGGTTGTTTGACAGGTAGTGGTGACGTCTTCTTGGTGGCTTTCCCTTTCTTCCTCACAAACTGACGTTGTGGAGCGGTAAGGGTGCTCTGACTAGGGAGGGGAGGAGGGTGAGGAGTGGGGATAAGAGGAGGAGCAGGAGGAGGCATAGGTGGAAGGGGTGGGGGTGGCTGAGCAGGGTCGTGGATGTCGTTGACAGCTTGAAGAATGAGTCTGGTGAGCAAATTTTTAAACACACTATTTTCTCTACAGGAAATGGTGCGAGTGGCTGCAATATTGGAGTCTGATATTTCGTCTTCCCAGTCATCCACTAGGGATCTCAGGCCTGCCGAAAACTCTACTTCAAAATCCATGTTGCTGGCATTCGGGTAGAAGGGTGGTTCTGCAGGGTTAACATCCCTTCCACATCCTCTCGCACCTCTGGGGGGTATTCTCCCTCCTCTGGGAGGTTCTCTTCATCTCGGTGGCATCAAATTTCCAGAGCACGCGTAATTGTAGCAGGCATCGGGGGAGCGGAGCGGCTTGCAGACAGGGACGAGTTTTTGTGTACAGATCTTGAGCAGGCGGAGGTTGCACTGAGCTCGATTGGTGGAGTAATTGAAATGATAAACGTGAAACATGGAAGGATCCATATTTCCCCCAGCCCGATGATCTTACATGCGAGCCTTAATAGCTCTGTACCCAACCTGCTTGGCCTTAATTGCCGAGGGGACTGGTACTGCCGAAGTGTTTGCTGGTGATGGCGTCATCGTATGCGGTGGCCGGATTCTGATTACCAGCGAAGAAGTCTTCGTTCTCGTTGTGAACCGGTGAAGTGTCGGGCACATGTGGGTGCTGGTGTGCATGCTTCTTGTCGTTGTTCGCCTGCTCGTTCACCCCTTCAGAGTCACAACCGTGTCCACGTCGCTGTCCACATTCGCGTCCCAATCCATTTCTAAGGCCACGACCACGCCATCCTGAGCCACGTCCGTGACCATGCCATCCTGAGCCACATTGACGCCATCCTGAGCCACATTGACGCCATCCTGAGCCAAATCCATGCCATCCTGAGCCACATCCACTCCATCCTGAACCACAGCCACGCCATCCTGGGCCACGTCCATGTCCACATGCATGGTCTCGTCATCCCCGTCCATTCTAGCCATCGTGTCGTGTCTCCTATCACCTGCATCCGAGGAGAAGCTACACTTGAACAACTAAGCTTTTTTCTTTGATTTCAAGTGGCCCTCAATGAAGAGCTTCGAATAGATCCACTTATACCTCATTGCTAGCATGTAATGAGAAATTGGTGATTGTTTCCCCATGTATAGTCCCACCACCAAGCTCTAGGCATAAGGTAGTTGAGATTGAGCACACAATAATAAGGAATAAGACCTTAAATGTATTATTTAATGAATTTACTAGTAATGATCATGTCAATTTTTTTTCTTAAGATCCTTCAAGGGTGCCAAGCCCAAGATAAAGCATCAATCAAGGTCATTGCTAAGAAAATACACATTATATGTATCCTTAAGGTTGAGAATAAAGAGGTCTTAGATAAAGGATTAACATTGAATTCAACAAGATGAGGCCACTAGATTGGTACAAATTAAATAAGAGGTCATTGAAAAGGGAATGCTACTTCTAAAAAAGAAAAGGTTGAATGAGCCTCCTAGGCCTTCCAAATGCTCTAAAAAACAAAAGTGCTAACAATTTTAACGTGAGGAATAAGCAAGAGGGTTTGAAGAGAAATTCCCCAGCCATACCACATTTCAAATGGAAAATCTTTGCTAGGTCAATGTCTAAGGAGGACCTTCTAGAGCTCCTTCTCCTCGATAATTTTCCCATTTGGGACATCGTGGTTGTGCTTGTAAGCAGTTAATGATGATACCCAAACCACCAAATTTCCAAGGAGTACAACAAATATGCCAACTAACTTTCTAAAATCTTTTTATCTAGTCAATTTTGGCCACAAAATATTCCCAAGGGGCTTGAAAGACACACAATAGGATGAATAGTAAAGATGAGTTCCTAAGAGTACAACTTGGTGCAAATTTGGAACTTAGCCAATAATGCTAGCGGTTTAGTGAACCATGTATCAATATCATTTTCCATTTTCTAGACAATAACCTCCAAGAAGTCCTAAGGTGATGCTTGAAAGGTGAAGGGAATACTTAGAAATTCGAAGATATGTCCCAATTTTATTCAAATCTGGTTATAAGAGGTCAAACAATGAAATATATGTTGTTTTCTGTATTTGTAATTGCGTATTTGGCCCCGTGAAGGTTTGATCCCTAAGCCACACAAAATGTATCCAAACATTCCATAGCATTAATATTATAGGAAGTTTAGTCCTCAGGGATCACCAGATAAGAATCATACACAAAAAGTCCATTTACCAATAATTGTCTAGTATTATGTTTAGAGAGAGGAATCCATCAAATTAAACCTAGACCGACTTTGCAACCTAATAGGTACCCAAATGATTAAATAACCAAGGCATATAAGGTCAATTCCAGGGGCCAACATTGTTCGAATAAATTGAAAGAGACTATCCTCAACATACTTGCTTATATTGATGGATAGGCAGGCCAATGCATATGCAAACATGGTTTTAACACTTTTCATAAAGGATGACTAAAAATTGTGCTTTAAACATTGCAAAAATAAAATGCCATTCCACTTAGTTATAATCCTTTTCAAAGTCAATATTTATGAACAAGGCATTGAGTTGGAAGAGTTGATTCATTCCATGCTCTTCCAAACAACAATAACGATGTCTGAGATACATCTTGCATGAATGAAGCTAATGTGTTCACAATGAATAATATTAGAGAGAATATGAATGATATGTATGGCAAGAGCATTGGCTAGAATTTTATAGGATGTACTCCACAAAATTATGGGCGCCCAATTGATAATTAGCTATGGCTCCCCAGTTTTGAGAATAAATTTTATTAAAACCTAATTGACCCCTACTCCCATTGAATGCTTTCTAAGGTCTTCTAAGTATTGTAGAATGTTTAGCCCTACAATTTGCCTTGTATAATTGACAAGGAAACACATCAAGGCTAGGTTCCTTATTGCCATCCATCTCATGCAACACTACATCCAACTCATCAAGGGACCACGCTAAGTGACATACTCTCGTTTGCTTCTTAGAAACTTTGCAAGGAATTAGGTGAAGAAATTTTTTGTAGCTTCTTGCTCAAACTTAGGGAGGCCTTGGGTTTGAAAACCCACTCTATAGTGTTCCATGAATCCTTTATCAATAGCCTACTGATTAGTGGTTGTTTTCATTAACCTCTTTATTAGTGGTCAATCCAGCATAGTGTTTGGAGTGATGATGGTATCCTTAGCATCATTAGTGGCAAGGGGCTTAAAGAAGGATTTGATAATCCTATCCTTTGTTTTGAGCTATAGTGGTCATATGCATAGTTCGGTGTCCCTTTCTTGGTGGATGTCTTCCATTCAAAGAAGATGGCATAGCATCAATACACAAGATTTCTTATCTTCATAGTACAAATCCAACTGTAGAGCTATCGTGACTTACTCCAACTTATTCTCGACAACTCTATTGTTCTTACCAAAGATATTAGCAATCTACATATTATAGCCCCTTAGAAAAGCAATCGTTAAAAAAATGATTTCTTCCTAACAAAGTATCAAACCAATATCCCCATGTGGTTGAAAAAGTAGGTTCCACATAGTTTGATTGTAGGTTAATTAGACTTGGATTTTGGGGTGGGAAACATTCTTGATAGAGTGTGTTCTTAGTAGAAGATTTCTCTGGGATCCCTATGAAATTGTAAACCCTGAAGGCTATTGCTCTCACAAAGTGGTAGTGATATCCAGATGCATTGGTTGGCCACCATCCAAATCGAAATAGAAAGAGTTTTTCTCTGGATGTAGAACCTTATCAACCCCTTGGTAAATTCAATTTGGACCCTTTTTGAAATTTGTCCAAGTAAACCATATCTCAATAAAGTCCCATCAGTGATTCCAATTGGAATGATATAGTCCATGGACAATTTTAGTGGAAGGTAGGATTTTCTCTACCCAATCAACAAGAGAACAAGAAACGCCCCTTCTTTATCTTCTTGATATTCAACCATATTGTAACCACCAATGATCCATGGGGTGTCTTGGAACTCATCCAATAACTAACGCCAAAAAGTTGCACACTCACCTTATTGATTAAATGCATAGATATTAGCCAGACCCAACAAATATCCATTAAGAATCAACATCAGTGTAACGTCGCCCTCACCCAATCTGACCAATGGGAGGGGACACTAGCTAGATTTGGGGCCTCCAATTTCATCCCAAATCCAAATTACGAACTCATAACAAATAAAAATATGTGTGCAGAACATAAATAAACATACACATCGTAAATAAAATTGATCCACACACACAATCCATGCATATACAAGCATAAAATAAAAACATGTTTCAGATTCAAATACACAGGAATACTTATCTTAAACAACGCTAATCCAAGCAACTAGATATGTAAGAGCGATTTTCCACCCAACCATAAGGACTGTGTCCAACATATACTCTTTCTAATGAGAGGCCACCCCCAAGCTAGGATATGAGGCCACCAAGGAAAAGGACACACCTACATGCTTTTCTCTCTCTCATCCCACAACCTGATCTTCTCTCTAGGCTTAGCAAAATGCTCATACAAAGCTCTACATGGATCTAACTAAGCTCTCGTAGCCTTGGCTTTCACAATACCCTTCTTGGCTCAAGAATCCCCTTCATCGATGCATGACTCTCTTGGGTGATCCATCTTGTTGAGTGATTTCAGTATGTGCATAGAAGAAGACCAACCTACGAAATGTTGTTCGAGAACTACCTACAACCTCAATTCATGGCTTCTCAAGCATCTACGAGTAGCAGAAATTGATGGGAAGTGTTCCTAGCTTGACAATACCTCTCTGCTCACCTACAACCATCAATTTGCTCTCCAAATCTGTAGCCCTATCCCTAAATTCGAAGTTATGTTGTATACACAATCTAGTAGTGGTCTAGAACAATAATACATATCTCTCAGTAGTGTATATTTACATGAGAATGTGAGAGAATGAGGGTTGAATCCAAGAGGTATGAGAAAATGGTGACAAGACAACTGCTAAAAATCCTGACAGTAGAAGAAAGGACTCCTGGCATATGCAAACTATCTCTTGGCAAGTGACATAATTGTCACAAAAGTGCAGTCGGCCCCATGCTTCAATAACTGCATGAGGTAAATTTTCCCACCAACCCCACACAAGCATTCAATGATTGGAAAAGAGTAAAAAAAAAGGAGATAAGTGGCTTCTTCAAGCCACATGACAGAATTTTGGATGGGTTCTAAAGTTGACACTTGGCAACAAGGATTTGGTCTCCCATGGGCCCCCTTTCCTCTTCCCCTTTGGTGGAATCATATCCCCTTTGGTGCTCTTTACACAACCATTCTTGGGCCATCTTATTATTCATGCATATAATATTTACATACATTTAGAATTGGCATGATAAGCCAAACACGAGGTCTAAATAAAATATTTACATCATGCATGCCTATCCATTCATTAATCGGGCCTTGGCCTTGAGCTCCGCACTAGAAATCCACAGTAGCATATTTACATCATTTACATAATTTTGTTCAAGTCAAAACTAGGGGTATTAAAATCACCCAAACAAGTCTCTATGATGGGATGGTACCCCAATCAACAATGATAGTAGCCAAGTGTGGAGAGACCATAACAATAATGCCACCTTTCACATCAAAATCCTTATCTCTCAACCAAATAATAGACTATATTGTATACAACATAAAACCTACAACTTTGACGTCTTTTAGACAAAATATATGTACCACTAAGAGTATATTTAACAATTGATAAATGTTGTATTTTATGCCAATGTCATTCGGGCCTTGAAGAATCCAAGAGGTTGGTTTTATTAAAAACTTGCAACATCTTGCATCTCTACCTTATTATCCTCAACGTGAGGGAGAGAGAGAAATGTTTGCTTGCAGCATTATGATTCACCCAAAAATCTGCCAAGGTGGTATATTTTGGTCATCTCAGTGGTCATCAACACTAATGATACTGCCCTTCTCTTAAGAATGCATAAATGAGGAGGAGAGTGACCTCTATGATTTTCACCCCCTTGTTTCATAAACTAGAGGAAATCTTGCTGACCATGGAAGTTGGCAACCAAGAGGGGCCAATCTTGATTGATGACTTATGGGTTGGCGTAGGGGCCAATCTCAATTGGGGACTTAGGGGTCGAGGTTGGGGTCATGTTTCTTGATCCTTGGTCATTCCAAAACCTTTGTTCTTTCTTACAACCTATAAGTTTAAACACCTTGACCCGCATTCATTCCCTAGGAAGCATTGAGCACTATGGCGGCTTGGGCACATGGTGTCAACTTTGATTTTGTGTGTGACATAAACAAAAAGTCTCAAATATAGTGGTCTGGGATTTGACAACAAAAGTAAGTACTAGGTATATTAATGCAATAAGTTGATTGTGCGTGGGCTTAATTCCCTCTCTAGATGAGCAACTTGATCTCCTTTTGTAGGTCAAACCTAACACAAAGTCAATGCCAAGGTTGCAAGCTAAAGAACCTTTTAGGTTCATGTAGATGACCACCCCTAGATGGGTGAAGAGATGATCTAGCGTTGTCCACCACTACATTGGGGCCATGAAATTGCACTTAGGCTAGATACAATAACTTAAAACATTTGTTACTAAAAAAGTCCTGAGACCAAACTGAAAAAACAACAAGGGTAGTTTTGCAAACCCTTGAGCCTTGTTGCAAGATCTCCAGCACATGGTTCAAGTCAATAAACTGAAATAAGAAGTTGTTTTTCAAACTATTGGTATGGGTACAATACAACTCATGTGGCTCCCACACAACTCTAATCCATCCTCATATTGCTACCACAAGAAGCACTTTCCCAACAAAGTAACCTAGAATGCCCAAAAATGACTACATAAACTACCAACACTCATATTTAGAAATTTCAATATCAAGATGAAGATCATACCTCATGGTACATCCCCAAAGCAAACTTCCAAAGCATCTTCGAAACCATGCCTAATATCTAGATCATCTCAACTCCAATCAGGTTAGGGCTTTTTCATCACGTTAGGACATGTTAGGGATGAGAAGGCCATATTAACCCAACTCACTTTATGACTGAAAGGCCATGAAATAATTAGCCAGCTAGGCCACTTCAATGTGAAAACAATGGAAAATAACTCTGCAATAACCAAAGTATTGCATCTTCAGTTCATATTTTTCAAATTTTTAAGACTTAAGTTCAAATTTTTCTATGTTAAGTTATTAGCATGACACCCATCAACAAAAAATGTAAGAGGACAAATCAATCATTTGCAAATTCAGAATTGATTGAAAAATATCTAAGTAGCAAGGGTACCTATACCTAAGGGTAGGGTACATGTGCTTGTACTAGGTACCTGTATCGGGTACCAGGGTACTCATACGGTACGTCTCGTGCCATACCCCATATTGGCTCCATGTATCTAATATGTCATTATAAAAAAAGGGGTACTTATAGGCGAAATGATACACCATACCCATGTTTGGGTACTTCATACCCCTTGTTTGGGTACCCCAAGGGTACGATCAACTCAGTGAAATGCAATCCGCTAGGGAAAATGTAGTGACCCCCAACTGAATCTGAACTATTTTTTTATTAACTACATATGTATTTTGGTTTAGGACTTATGTCAAACACTTTGCAACACTGTTCAAACTCCACTAAATATTGTCCAAATCTGGTAGACTGATTTTCCATTGATTTACAATGAATGTTTTTATGGTTTTGTATTCAACACTTATGGAACATAATTTGACTACCAAATGTGCACATATAAAATATACATATGTATTTAACACTGAGAAATACAGTCACATTAACCCAGCAATATATTTGACAATTTGCAATTTTTTATTGTCTGTAACAGTAGTACAAATATGTGTTTAAAATAAGATTTCAAGTGTACCTTAAGGTTTGACTTTGACTATTTGTTATAGCTATGTGGTACAATGATTTATCAAAATTTATGTAACTTCCAGTCTTCCAATTGATATCAACTGAGTCTATGATTTATCAAATTTTATGTTTCAAAATTTCAATGTGAACGTTCATTGTTTAATGAATGATTGAATTCAGAATTATGAATCATGATTCATAATTTATGAAGAAATTTGAAAGATGCATGTATGATGCGATTGTGACATGTTTTTTTATTATGTATATATATAGTACCCCATTGTACCTTGTTTCAAAAAGTGGCGTACCCATCCCTATACCCAAGTTTCCTCGCAACTTAGAAAAATATATATGAAAGAACCTAACAAGCTCGTGTAATTTGTAATAATAATAATAATAATAATTTGTAATAATAATAATAATAATAATCTATTTTTAAGGTCACTGCCAAGCGAGACACCAAATTGGTGTATGAGACCCCCTTGTTTGTGGGACAAGGGACCCCCCTCTGCGCAGCGATTTAACTGCTAAAGTCTACAGAGGTGTACATACACTACCCCCCTCTGGATTTGAACCCGTGACCTTCTAAGAGGAAACACATGCTCTTAACCATTAGGCCCATTCATGCTATAATTCATATGTTTTGTATAATATGTATATACAAGACCCCTAGGTTCTTCTTTATGAGATACAAGAGGTTGTAAGAAACAAATCCCACTGGTGGAAGGAAAAAAAACTGTGATTTCTACTTCACATGCACAGGGTCTGGCCATGCTACTTTTTGTTAATTAAAATAACCCATGATCTATGAGTAAATGGCCCAACTTGAAGTATAGATTGCATTAAGGGTCATGAACTAGGAAAGATCATGTTTTTCCATTCTACCACAACTGAAAATTATTATTACATGCTCCAAAAGAATGCCATCTCAGCCCTGGCTCGTGGAGTATGCGCTAAGAACAATGAACACTTCTTGTCAGTAGATCTTCTTGCTGATTATGAATCAATCAATGCACCACCCATTTTGTAGGGAATGGTCATGAGGAAACAAATTTTACACCATCCAGAAATGTGCAATACTTATAAATGTTAGCCCATGCTCACTCTTGTGCTCCTGTCTGTTGCATATCCACTTGCAAGCAGGTAGCCATAGAGAAGATGATTCCATGTGTCTGGGACCCCAGGTAGACACCAGTGGCTGCAATCTTGCCTGTGGCTTGGAGCTGGCCCATGCCCATCCCCTAAATAATACACCGAGGAATGACCATCCTTCCTGAATTCAGTCAAATATGTTATGTTCAATAACTGCACATTCTTCTTGCCATTAAGTTGTCTGATTGCTTCAGACATGATTTGGTTACTTAATGGCCCATTTTGAAACCAAGTAGAATTCTCTGGCCAAGTTTCCTTATCACACTTCCCTCCAGATTTCCAGGACCCTCCTCTGCATTTAAAGAAGTTGAACAAAACATTTGATATGTGAGATTGAGCTCTTCAATACAAGTACCCTTGAAAATCTTCAAATCCTACCATTTAATAGGAAAGCATGGAATAATATCTAAGCCCTAAGCTTCACCAGTTCAGAATCAAAATCAGATAGAAGAATGGTTGTATTTTCTTTTTTCACATCTAGTACATACATTTTCCATCCTATAAATCGAAAGCATTTGTTACAGACCAGAGAGGCCAAAACTACCTGAAATGAGCAGGAGCGTAGCTGCGCAAGAACACATGGGTTTTCTTAGATTTGACATGCTGGAGAACCCATTGAGCCCATGTTTCCATTGCTCTCCGTAGTGCAGTTTCGACATCCATCTTCATGTCCACGGTTTCTCCCTCCTGGAAATAACAACCCCTGCAAAAAACTCATGTCAAAAAAGTCCAAGCCCATCAAATTGACATAGTTTCTTCTCTCAAAAACCAAAGACCGAAAACCGTACATACCCTCTTATCGTCTTCCCATAGTTCCACCAGTGTCCTGTGTTGAAGATGAGCACATCTGCATTAGACCAAATATGTGACGCATAATCCAGGGCATCGACTTTCAGCGTGGTTCGAACCTCAGGAGGAGCTCCTCTAGGCGGGCGGCCCTGGATAACCAGAAATGGTGCCCTGTAATACTCTACTGTACAATTATAATCTTCAAATCTGAAGGACAGAAATCCCATGTGATTTGTGATGGGTTTTCCATTGACTTCATAAATACGACTCTTTTTCGGAATCGCTTCGGCTAGCATGCAAATCAGAGACTCCCACTGGTTCCTTCCAATGGAATCCCCCACAAACATGATACGACTGTTTCGAATCCTCTCCAAGAAGGTGTTTGCATTGAACCTGAAGTTCAATTCAAACAAGATATTAAATCCATCTGATGAATGCTGACAAGAATATAAGATCAGAAATAGACAAACAGATAAACCATTGATTTCAAACTTGTAAACACACAGCAATTATCAGCCTTATATACTGTCGTTCACCCTCTCTGCTCATTGTATATTTTATCAGCAATTGGCAGCGCAATAGTGGCTGGCAGACTGGGTTCAACTTTGATAAACAGGCATGAACTCCTGATGGCAATGGATTCTAAATTCTATTGTTTTCAATGGGGTCGGAGTTAGGCAATCAAGAGGTGACATGTGATGCCACTCACCAAGGCTCAATTCCCTTGGAGAAAGAAATAGGTCAGTGGCGTTAGCTGATTTAAATGGAAACGTGCGCTCTGTTTTGATAGCTTAACCAAACAGAAATTTTGACAATAATTCCAAGAAAAACCTCCTCTGTACATCCTTCCAAAATCAACTACATGCCATATAGAACTGATATCTTTCATTTTAAGGCAGCTACATCCCATACAGAACTGATACCTTTCATTTTAAGGCAGAGGGCTTAACCATAACTCCATGGTTATTAAACACATCGCGTTCTCAAGCATTGAATTATTCAGATATGATAATCCTTGAGTTTGGACAACCGGTAAACTTAACATACCCCTATAACAGAGTAGTTGTAACAGAAAAATGGCAATTTTTCTTATTAATCCCATGAAAAACTGGCATTGATGGTTAGCTGCTAAACAGCCTGAATTGCCAAGCGAAGCCCAGTCAGTCCTAAAATCCCTGGATCGTCACAAAATTCATTTTCTCTATAATTTTGTATGGGGCAAATCTCAGGGCCCAAACCTAACATCAGGTTTATCACCTTGGCATACAAAGCTTTGAATCAAATGTAATACTCGCATTATCAAGATGGCTTAGGAGCTCTGACCAGTAGCTTGACTTTTAAGAATTAAGGATAGTCAATAACAGACACACCTAAATGATTTCAGTTTAGGGCTTGAATAGGCAAGTTCATTGAATTGGAAAACTCAATTGAAATTCAAGATCACAGAGAAACATTGTTATAATCATTCTAATGTGATCTAATTAAATTTTAGAATAGGTTAGTCACGTTAGTGAAAGCAGAGCAGTGTTGTGAATCCACGGAAATCAACAAAAAAATTGGCTGACTCGCATCTTCAATATTACTGAGATGGAGATTTTACACTGAGGCCAAACAGAAGCTCTGCGCTGAGCACGGCACGTCTACTATGGTTGTGAATTTTAAAGACAGAATGAAATTAACATGCATGACGAGAATTCATATTACCTTGGGAGATCACAGTGAGAAGGCTGCCATCTCCATTTCAAGTAATCACTGTCAGGCCTGCCATTCTCCTGGCACCGAAATCCTCCATCGACAAAAGGGCAGTTCCGAGACTCATAGAGGGGATAGGAATCGTCCCATACCCACGAACCCACAGAAAAATCACACTCCCCAGATTGCACAACCTCACTGCCATTTTTCACAATTTCCAAACCTTGAACGGTAGAATTCTCGTTTCCTCCTTCAAAACCATGTATGGATGTTTCATTTCTCGGTTCCTTCTGCGGATAATATGAAGTGGGTCGTGAAGAAAATTCAGGGGAAAGAATAGTTGTATTTGTATTGTTACTATCTGCTGTAGAACCTTGAACGGTAGAATTCTCATTTCCTCCTTCAAAATCATGTCTGAATGTTTCATTTCTCGGCTCCTTCTGCA
The DNA here is from genome assembly GCA_001517045.1 of Pseudotsuga menziesii. Taxonomy (NCBI): domain Eukaryota; kingdom Viridiplantae; phylum Streptophyta; class Pinopsida; order Pinales; family Pinaceae; genus Pseudotsuga; species Pseudotsuga menziesii. Next base: position 309,969 of record LPNX010713841.1, read on the forward strand.
GATAATATGAAGTGGGTCGTGAAGAAAAACCAGGGGAAATAATAGTGGTATTCGTATTGTTACTATCTGCTATAGAATCGAGTACCAGAGGGCTTGTATACACGAGAAACCCAACAGGAACTGCTGATATACCAAAATACAGAACGAACAGTAGAACCACTAGAATGGCAGAGAGCGAACATATGGTAGCACTTCGGACAGTGCCACAGATTCTCAGTGTGTATACAACAGGAATCCTGGAGGGTTGAATACACCATTGCTTCATCTGGAATTCAATCAAGAGGACTGTGAATTTAGCATTCCTTGGTCTCCTCAACTGTCTTCAACTGTCTGGGAAGTTGCTCCTTCTTCTTCTGTCAATATTTGGCGACTGGGCATGTACAATTACTGATATTGGGGACTGGGCATGGCACGCACTGACCAGCACGGGAAGTGCTAATTCAAAGTCGTCCTCTCATTTTATCATCTCAAAGTCGTCCTCTTATTTTATCATCTCTAGTTAAGTCGTTCTCTCTATTAGATCAATCTTTCATGGCATAGAAACTAGGCACACGTTATTTGATGTTTATCATTCTTTCTGCGGGGAGTGGGAAAGGTGGATAAGGAAATGGTAAATTGATTTTTTTCTCTAACTTTTATAAGAATTATTTTAGATTAACATTAATTAATAGAAATGGTAGTTAATTTAAGAGAAATCATGGGACTATAAAGTTTTAAAGATTAAAAGAAAATTAAGATATTACCAGGATGTTATTAACTTTAATTCATGAAAGATCAAAAAGTATTTTTTTGTCTTAACCAATTCGAAGAAGAAAATTAATATAGCCAAAATAAAAATGAACACCATGGGTGGAAATGATTTGCCAGTGGGAATCTATGAGAGTTGAGGGCGAATGCCATTTTCTTTTAAAGTGCCCTACCTACACCTATATTCTATCATACTTTCCTAATCTTTGCTACAATCCTAACCTGTAGCATCTTCTAACTTGTCAAAAGTGAGGTAACCTAGGAACACTTATTTCTAAGCTTTTTTATCATATAAATAAAATTTTACAACAATTCAAATAATTCCTATCTCTTTTCTTAAAGTCAGATAAACCAAATAGGTCTCAGTAGACATTAATCTTCATTATCATCATCATCATTGAATATTAAAGTATATAGAATGTTTAAGGTGTGTCATTCACTAGGATAGAAAAAAGGATTTGAAGGTGTGCCATTCACCAGGATAGAAAAAAAGGGCCGATGAGACTAACTTGGTAACCCATCTAATCCAAGACTCCTGGAAACCAAATGCACTAAGCAGTCTCTCCATAAATTTTCAACTTAACTTATCATATGCTTTAGATAAGTCAAGCTTAATGAGCATTCTCTTTGTTCTGGTAACCTTTAGAGAGTGAATCACTTCATAAGTTAACAATATACCATCTAGGATCTACCTTCCCTCCACAAATACAACCTGTTCTGGAGATATAATCAAAGGAAGTAAAGGTTGAAGTTTGTTAGCAATAACCTTGGTTATGATCTTATATATGCCATTGCATATCACAACAGGTATGAATTTGTTTGGATTATCCCCAATCGATTCTTTTGGAATCAAAGCTAGGAATGTGGAGTTGAAACCTGAGAGGAGTCCTCTTGATCTCCTTGAGTCTTCAACTATCATCCACACTTCCTCTTTAACCAAATTCCAACAAGCTTGAAAAAAGTTTATGGTAAAACCATGGTAAAGCCATCCAACATAGGAGTAATTCCCCCTTCCATATTTTTTAACTGCGTCCTCAACTTACTTCATTTCAATTGGTCTCGTCAATAAAACAGTGTGCTCTTGGGTTAAGTCAAAATATCTTCCACCACTTTGTCTACATCCCTGTTTCTTTCCAGAATTTGTTCCTCGAGTAGATCAGAAAAAAGGAATTATGTTCCTTTTCAATTTCTTCTTAGGTCTCCACATGCCCCCCTGTCTCTATTTTGATGTGAATGATACAATTCACCTGTCGATGTTGAATGAGGCGAACAATTATTTCGCTCACACAATAATCACCAAAATATCTAGAATATCGGATAAGCCATAGGGCGAAAGTATATTAATGGTTGTATAGATGAAAGATAATAGATTGATTACAATGGTTGATGACCCACCTATTAAATAAGGCTTGGGGATTGTGAGTGAAACGTTATGTCCTTTCATGTTAAGTATAATTAATTATGATTATTATTAATTATTTAATTATTATATTTATTTTACGTTCGTTACATTGCCTTCCCCTTAAGGGAATCTTTGTCATCAAAGATGTATTGACTTTAATATATGATTTACTTTAAAATGTCGTCTCGAGGTTGCTTTGTATTTGCAACATTTGAGGAAATGAGTCGATACGAGTTACGAATTCCCCAAGAGAATTGTCATATCGTAACTGTTGTGGTCCATCCCAGATCTATTTTTATTGGAGCTCTGAAATCTTTTTGTGGCTTGGTTCGTCTCAATTGTTGCTTAGTATGTCGATATTTTCGCATGTCCACATAAGTCTTCTGTGAATATTCATTTTGACGTTGTCGTTGGTCAAAATGATGATTATAATTAGGATGTCTGTAAGATGTAGGTGTTGTTTGTTCTTCTTTCTTTTGGATTGCGACGAAGACTTTCTTCACTTCCTCAATTTGATTTTTGGATGCATTTTCCTGGATTTGTGCTTCTTGGTTCTCCAGTAGATTGTTATGATTCTGAATCTTTTCGATTCTTTCCTCTTGCGACTTTTTTTCAATTTCTAGCTCCTTGATTTGGTTCTGCAGTACCTGATTATGATTATTTAGACACTGGTTTTCTTCTTGCTTTTCTAGTATTTTTCCTTCGAGGTCTTCATCGGAGTGTTCCCTCTTGCTACTATTTTTTGATTTTTTGATTTTTGTAATCAAGGTTTTGTTATGATTTCTTAATCTGAAAATTTCTTCAGAATTATTGGATATTGTTTTATTACTCTTTGCAATCTCCAGCTTGTGTTCCTTTTAGAGTCGATATTTTGTTGTTGAAGAAATTTTATCTGTTGTCGATACTGGTCGACCACTGATTCTTGATCTTCTAATTTATGTCGTATGTGCGTCAGTTCTTCATCTTTGTCGTTAATGATTTTGTCCAAGCGTATTATTTATGCTTTATGATCAATTATTTCTTTCTTTATATCTTGATTTTTTGTCTCTGATTGAAATCATTTTCGTCTTTTAATTTCTTAGTTTGGGCCGGCAATTTTTCTATATGATTGTTCTGGTCAGAAATTTTTTGTTCCCTGCGCTCTTTTTGCATCTTATGTAATTTAATGACCATTTTCGATTTTGTATTTATGTCCCGTAACTCTTCATTGTCTCTTTGATAACGCTTTAGCTTTGCTTCTAATTTCTCTATTTGTAGTTGCAAACCAAATTCCATGGGCTCTGACTTCTTTAATTATAGATGGCTATCGATTTCTTGACGAGTCTTCCTTTGACGTTTTGACTCTTCGTCGATTGTTGATCTTCCTTGATTTCGACTTTTTCTTCGATGATGGACGGTCTTGTTGACTTGACTTCTTTAACTTATTAGGTTAAATAATCTCCCTTTTTTTTCCAAAAATAATAATTATTTTAATAAAATAATAATTATTATTATTTTGGACTTTTTTTTAAATAAGTCTCTATTTTTTAAAAATTTAAATAATAATAATTATTAAGAACAATAATATATATATAATAAAAAAATTTATTATATATAATAATATATATATATATATATATTTTGTTTTTGGTTTGCGGTGGAGGAGGCGGTAGTGGCAGTCGTGGTGGCAGCGAGGAGATAGTGGAAGAGCGCGGTTGGCGCAGACCAGGAGGTGGAGCGAAGGGGAATGGATTAGCAGGCAGAGGCGCGTGGATCGGTGATTTGCGCAGAAGGAAAGACCGACAAGGGTGGACGCCAGGGTGGATGCGCAGAGGAGCCGAGTGGGCGGCAAGGACCGACGCGCAGAGGTGGGTGGTGGTGGAAGGTGGAGATGGAGGGCAGTGGACGAAGGATGGGGGTGAGGGCGACAGCGCAGCAGGGAGGCGCTGATGATGACAGGCAGCATGATGGGTGAAGGGAGAGTGAAGGGGTGAAGGGTGATGGGAGAGTGTCGATGGGTGGAGTGCGGGGAAAGCGCGAGGGGGAAGGGTGATGGAGTAGGAGAGTGCAGGAGCGGGAAAGGAGCTGTAGAGGCAGCGTGGAGTGACGCAGGTGTAAGGCGGTGGAGCGTGAAGTATAGGTTGAGCGTGCGGAGACTGAGCGTGCAGTGGGAGGCGCGAGGGAATGTGGAGAAGGATTTGAGCATGCAGGTGGAGAAGGCGAGCTGGTGGGGGCGTGGAGCTGAATGGAGGATGTGGGAGGGAGAAGGAAAAAAGGAGGGCAGAGGGTAAGGTGGACGGCGTGGAGGTGGAGGTGTGGAGGTCGAACGACGGGGAGCTACGCAAAGGCTGCTATTGTGTTTTGTTTTTTTTTTTAATAAAGAACTTTTTTTTTTTTTTCGTCCTCCAAAAAAATTTAGGGAAACCCTCGGTAATGGCTAAAATCCGAAAATATGGCCAAAGGCCGGGATCTAGTCAACGAGGCTCTGATACTACATGAGGCAATAATCACCAAAACATTTGGAATATCGAAAAACCATAGGGCGAATGTATATTAATGGTTGTATAAATGAAAGATAATAGATTGATTACAATGGTTGATGACCTTCCTATTAAATAAGGCTTGGGGATTGTGAGTGAAATGTTATGTCATTTCATGTTAAGTACAATTAATTATGATTATTGTTAATTATTTAATTATTATATTTATTTTACGTTCGTTACATTGAATAGCTGCCTTGTGAAAGAATTTTGTAATTTTGTCTCCCTCCCTCAACCATCTATTCCTTGATTTTTGATTCCACAATAACTCCTCTTGTTCTTCCCTTATATTTAATTGCTTAAGTAGATCTCTCTCCTCTAACTAGGCCTCTTCACTATATCCATTTTTAATCACAGATCTATGCAATTTTTCTAACTTGGTTTCCAATCTTCTTTTCTCCTAGAAAATGTTCCGAAACGATTATTTATTCCATTTTTCACCTTTTCCTTAATGAATATCAGTTTATGTTGAAATCTATACAGTATCGAGCCCCTTGGCAGTGTGCACTCCTCCCACCATTACTTCACTTGGTCTTGAAAGTGGGGATGAGAGAGCCAAAATTGCTCAAAACATAAGGGTCTCATCTTATTCTCCCCTATTCTTCCCCAAGAGAGACTAATAGGCCGATGATATGACCATGTTGTTGGAAGAACCAAAGCCAAGACCTCCCCACCTGCTTCCAAAATCGATTATGATATTAAGAATCTATCGAGATTGCATGTTAATTTTCTATCCTAGTTCTTTTATTATTCCAGGTGAAAAAACTATCCGTTGTTCGGACATCCACTAATCCAAGGTTATCAATTAGTTCCCCAAACCTAAGATTATGGTTACTCATACTCATTTTCCCTCCTCTTTTTTCCTTGAGATTTCTTATTAGATTGAAATCTCCCCCTATAGTCCACTTCTAAGCCCCTACCCAATGGTTTAATTGTTCCAAAGAGTCTAGGAAGCCATCATTTAAGAAGGATTGGTAAGGCCCATAAACATTAGAGATAGAGATAACTCCACCGATACTAGTTCCTAAAACATGAAAATTTGTTGCGATAATATTCTTAGAGGCCACAAAATTAGGCATATTTAATTCTAGTGGATTCCACCATAGAGCAAGCCCTCCAACAAATCTGTCTGCATTGATGGCCATGATTCTGCTTCCTCTTCAAATCCTTTCCCCAATAGCTTTAAGATCCCTTTATGCACACTTTGTTTCTTGAATCATCATAACAAATGATTTCTCTGGTTCAATCTTTCTTTTAAAACAATTCCTTTTCTGGGGACCATTTACCCCCCTCATGTTCCAAGAAATGATTTTCATTGCAGTGATTTGGTGATCGCTTGGAAGGCCTCCTTAATTGTTGGATATTGTCTTGAAGCCGCCAATTTTTCTCCCACAACTTTGATTCCTCCCCTGTTGGTTCTTCTCCCTCTTTTCTTCCCACCCATTTTCATGTGTTCGTCAGATTCCTTAAGGGATTCTGTAACAGCTCCAATGATTTTTGGTGGAGTGGCCTTCAAAATAACCTCTCTCAAGAGTCGAAGTTGGTGAGATGGAATATACCCCTTGTCCAGGTTAGTGCATGTCTGTTCATTCCCCTCCAAGTCCAACTCTCCTAGCTCGAGATCCTGTGTTTCTTTTGTCTGCATCTCCACATCATTTTCCTATGCCTCTTCCCACACTTCCAAATTAGTCCTCTTTGGCTTCAATGCAGATTCCTTTTCTTTACCTTGTTGGGCCCTTTCATTTGAATCTCTTGGGATTTCGACTTCTTGATTTAGAAATTCATATCTATGTTCTAACTAAGGTTTTTTGTGGATTTCTGGGCCTAAACCTCTTCTTGCTTGCGTCTATTTACCATTACCTTTAGTGAAACCCTCTACATATATCTCTAGTTTGGACTTCTTTAATATACCCCTGGTTTGTTCATTGAACAATCCCTGAAGATATTCCCATGTTCATGGCATCGTCTGCATCTGAAAGGAATGTTTTCATAGTCCAGTGGTTCAACCCACTCATCATCTTCCCATGGTAGCTTGATTGCCTTTGGTATCTCCCTTACTAAATCCACGTATACACATATTTTGGCATAAGACGTGTATCTTAATGACTTGGTTTACTATGATGCTTTGACAAAGGTTCCTATCGCATTCCCTAAATCCGCCAATATTTCTTCTCTCCAATACTCTATCGGTAGAGAATAAAGCCTTATCCAGATAGGGGCCACCATGTAGTCTTATCTATCCAGATTAAATCGCTCTTTCTAGAGTCTTAGAAATAGTCCAGCAAAGTTGTAAAAATAGGGTCCATCATCAACCACCATGTTCATATCCTATAGGTTAAAGAAAATAATGGTGAAGAAGCCCTTTCCTCCCAACTGCAAGTCATAGTGTCCTTTGTGATTCCACACCCCATTAATCCACCAGGTTAGTGCTTTTTTCAGACAGCCAAATCCCAATGAATTTTCCAATCAATGCATGATCCTTCATGTATTGCATATGCGCTACGAGACCTTTAGATCTGATATGTACACTAGGGGTATCTACCTCTTTTGACATGCATTGTCCAGGTTTCCTTGTATCTTTGTTGTAGCTTTGGTTTCCTTTTACTCCACTCGATCCTTCTCCTCATGTTCCCAAAGAGGTATCCATATTTGTGTTATGTGTCCCTTTGCCTCGATCTCCTTGGGTGTATGCAACCCTTCAGACAAATACCCCATCCCGTTCTCAAAAAAGCAGTTGTCCTCAACTCACTTACAACCTTGTCACAAAACCCTTCAAGCCCTAACATCGTAGATCCTCCCTCTCATTCATCGACTCCGTTTCCCTCACCAAAATTGTTTAAATTTTTTGTAACTTGCAATTCAAATAGTCTTAACTTTATGTATTTTTTTCTTTATTTTTTATAATTTTAAGATTATGTAACTTTATAGTTGTATAATGAATTATGGTATTTTACTTTTTATTATGTCCCCGACAGGGAATATATATGTTTCACGAAGGGTATATTAATATATCCGTACAAGAGCGAGATTTTTTTCTTATAAATTTTGCTCTATAGTTTGATATGTGATATATTAAACAAATGAAATGAAATTTTTAAAAACACATTTTTTTAATTGTTGATTGGTGGCTGGTTGCTGATGTTCATCTCGGGGTTCCCTTCCTGGGAGTCGACAACGTGCTGACATCCACATGAAAACTTGGGAAGAGAAATTCAAATATTGGAACAAACATGATCCACGCTCCAAGGATGACCTACCCAAAATTCAACATTACTTGATAGATTTGTTTCTTCTCTTTCCCAGGCTCACACACCAACCGTGATGAGCATTCATGAATCTATTCAATGTTCTCATTTCTGTCAAGGCCGACCAGAATGCAACTCTTTTTTTTCCTACGATGAGAAACTCTCCATGCCGCCCATCGAACTGAACTACTTGGATACCAAACTTACAAGTTGGGGCAAGTATAGGAATTTTATGGGGTGCAACTTTGCACAACATACACCTCCCTGCAGGAATCAAAACCGAACTTCTATCGTGGTAACCATCAAACCTAAACACTGTTCCTAGCCATCTCGCCCCTCACCATGGCGTTTGAACATGAGACCTCATGAGGACCAAACCCCACAAAAGCCAACTGATCTACACCTCATGGTTTGAGTTGGACATATGTTTGCTTAGCATGGTTTGAGTGGGATAGGTGTGATTAATTTTAACTATAGAATCAATGTGGTTTTCGAAATGGCCCTATCTTAGACCAACTAGATTATATGTTTGGATGCACAGTGTTTGAGCAAGATGCATTGAAGGTGTACTTCTCATTAGGCTTAGCGTTGGCAAAAATGTCGACCAGTTTCAGTGTGGCGTATTCAAAGAACTTTTGCATTATAATGAACCATGTGGAGCTCTATTATGAGGAAGGGAAAGGGCAAGAACTATGTTGCTTGTTTCCTCTTCCTTCACATAGGAAGGGAAAAAACTCCAGTTCTCTTCCCCAGGTTAGCTCATTCTCACTCGATCCATCCTTTATGGAAGGCCTTTGTTATCCCAGCCTGCAGAGGACAATGTACAAATTGCAAAGGACAACAGAAATAGATTGCAAAATAACAACATAAATAGATTGCAGAATAACAAGGAATTCGTAATGGAGTATTCCACAATGTACAATACATTCTTCTCATATCAATGATCTCCTACGATTTCCTATAATGATGCTAAGCACTATTGAAGGCAACTTTAGCAGAGTTGTTGTGAAGCACCACTGCTGAGGTTCAGTCTTATTACCACTCTTTACAAATATTTTCGTGTGATACAATATGATAAATCTATGCTATAATTCGCATACAAAACAACTTTAAATAGTTTACAATGTTAATTTATGATCTATAGAGCATACTCTTCACTCAGCACGTGTTATATGTGACATGCATTATATAATATTTTCATTTAGCACAATACATCAATTGATACAGGCAGCTTTTTATTGAGTAATTGTTTAGACCCAACTGTAGCTTGGGTGGTTGGGAGGAATGAATGTTACCCTCCCCACCCAGGTTCTACTTTTGTAAGTGACATGTTGCTCTTGTGGAGCCCTTTGTAATAAATGTTGTGATTGATAAGTTAACTATACCTTGATTCAGTTCAAATATGAGGTATTGGAATTTTCCATGTAGTAGCCCTCTAACAAATGGGTGAACCACATTTAAAAAAATAAAATTGTCTATTTCCCATCTTTTTCATTTTAATATAATTAAAATTTAACAATTAAATAAACCAAATACTAAAACACGTCTCTATCAGATTATATTAATCTCTTAATATAATATTATTTTGTTTACATACATCTTACCATGATTTTATTTTCCAAATTTAACATCATTTTTGTTACCATGTTTTAACTTTAGTGTCCCTTCATACAAATATATAATTTTAGCTTTTATGTAAATGCATTCGGTCTTTATTACATTGTCTTAATCTCTTAAAATTTTTTTTTTCTTTCTATAATGTCTTACCACAATTTTATCTTCAAAATTTAACATGATTTTTGTTATCATGTTTTAACTTTGGTTGCTCTAGTGTCCCCTCATACCAATATAATTTTAGCTTTTATGTAAATTTAATGATCATTGTATAGGTTTAAAGCAATAAAACATATAATAAGTCAAATTAAAATGTTTAATTTTATAAGAAAAATAAGTATCTTAATATAAACATTAAGATATTATTCATAATTCAAATTTATAGAGTGGTTTAACATTTTCTCTTAGCATAATTAAATTATACGTCAATCGATTATTCAAAAAAAAATAAATAGTTTTACTTGCTATTTGTTAGATAATTGAATTCATATCAAGCGTAAAAAAACAAGTGTTTTCATTGCCAAAAACTTCCCTTTATAGGTAGCCACAAAGCTGATGGCAATGTGAGGGACATTGCCACCAGGTGGCTCTTGTTTTAAACTACTTTTATTTAAAGTAATTAATTATTTTTTAATTATTTTTATTTAAGGTTGTTAATATTTTTTAATTATTTTTAAGCTAGTTAATAATGCCATGTTGCTAATGGAAGACGAATATAATTTAGAGTAAATTTAAAGCTAGTTAATGATGCAAGACAATAATAGAAAACCAACAAAATTTTAAAAAAAAATGTATAAAAGAAAAACTTAAAATTACAAAAAAAAAATTATACCAACATGTATATATTTTTTTTGTTTGATTACTCGTTATCTGGAGTTGAAAGAAATGAACCATTGGTTAAGAACCACAACTTAGGGGCATCTAAGCCATCAAAGTCACCTAGGGATTGCACTTGGCTTGGGCCACACCAACCCTTAACATAGCTGGATTTTTTTGTGTCTCCTCCCAACTAGCTCACCCCTAAGGGCGATTGAATTTGGGTTGCCCTGTTAACGAGACCGATGGCTTAACCAAATGAGCTAGTGAGATTTGACTTATTTTTTAGGAAGACATGGGGGTGGGCTTTGATCCACTTATGTGTCCATGGGTCTATAGATCATTTAATGCAATCTCTTTGGGCGAAAGCATGCGTTCAACCACTACCTCAAGGTGTCGTCATGGCTCTAGGTTCAACCGTCATTGGAATTGAACCTTGCCTACTGGTGAAAAACTCTTTGCTCCTCACCAATGGATCCAACCCCGTTGGTATCTTTTTAGGAGGACATGGGGGTGGGATTTGATCCACTTATGTATCCATGGGTCATGAGATCATTTAAAACAATATCTCAGGGCGAAACCACACATTTGGCCACTACCTCAAAGTGTCCCATAGCTCTAGGTTCAACCCTCATTGAAATTGAACATTTCCCATTGGTCAAAAACTCTCTACTCTTCACAAATAGATTCAACACCTTTGAGCATACCAACATGTATATCAATCATTAATAACTTTTCAATAAATTAATAATAATTAAACATATAATATTAATACTTTTTAAATAATTAAAATAAAATATTTGTTAAATTCCATACCACCTATATACCTATATTATATAATAAGGAATGAATATGTACGAACCTAACACTTCATAAATCTATTACAATTCTAAATCCATTAAGTAGTTCAAAAATTAATAAGAAATTCGTATTTGAAATTTCAAAATAATATACATGTATATGTTTGTGTCTCATAAACAAGGGAGTATATATGGGTGTCAAATGGATGTAGCTTGGGTGGTTGGGAGGAATGAATGCTACCCTCCCCACCCAAGTTCTACTCTTGTAAGTGACATGATGTTCTTGTGGAGCCCTTTGTAATAAATGTTGTGAATGATGAGCTGACCATACCTTGATACAATTTGAATATCAGGTATTGAAATTTTCCGTGGAGTAGCCCTCTAACAAATGGTGAACCACATTTAAAAAAAAAAGAAAAATATATATATGGGTCCACAAATCAAGATGTTTTATAC
>LPNX010713841.1:322630-440730 GCA_001517045.1 Pseudotsuga menziesii
GTCTGGGCGAGATTTGAACACTTGAGACCTCCTTTACAACATTCCTTCATTTACACGGCACTTGCCAGTTAGTCTACACCCATGTAGACAAATTTCAACACTACTTATTCGTCAATGTGTAGGCCATTTAAATCCAGTGTTAAGTATTATTTTAGTTATGCATGATTTGGGGCCATTGCATTTAAGTTTCCATGTATCTGAAATAAGCTTATGTTTACACTGCGCATCTCTATTATTATAAAAAATTAGTTTATGTTTTTTTTTTTAAATTGCAAAGGATTTAGCTTAGCTTTAAACTTCTATTTTAATGTACAAAGAAGATTCATGTAAAAAGAATCATTTGTGTGGAAAGCATGGTTGGGCTCCTTTTAATTAGGAAAAAATTTTGAGGTAGTTTTTTCCTTATAGGCATGATTGATTTTTTCTTCTACTAATGAAGAAGAAAAGTAGATGTTTTGACTTGTTTTAACATTTCCTATTGTAATTTTTATTTTAATCTATACGAGGATTATCAATTTTTTCTTCTAATAATTATTAATGATATACAGAAATTATGCTTTGACGTGTTCTTTATGCTATTGTGTTTTGATGGTGAATATGCTTATCCCTATTTCTACTATTGTAATTATTGACATCCTTTTTATGCCATATGCCTACTCCAATTACCGTGATCTAATAATTATTGTTTCCCATTCCATTGCATTCAATTCGGTCGTGGGGTTGTTGGCTTGATTTTAAATTATAATATTTATTTGAATTTTAAGTAATAATAATAAAAATATATAATTTTAATAATTCATAAACAATAAAAAGTTTTGATTTTTTTTAATTTTTTTTTACTAATTTATAATGAATTTTAGTTTATTATTTTGCCTTCTTATTACTCCAAGTAGTTTCTAGGCCTTGTCATTGGCTTCTTGTGTGTAGCCTTGATCACCGCTATATAGGTACCTCCAGCGTGACCTGACCAACTGTAGAGATTTTGATAGCCGAAAGAGGATATGATATGTTGGCAGACACCAGGCAATTATGAAATGCACCAGTCCGTAGGGCATCTGGCAATGAGAGAGACAATGTCTAACAAACCCTTGCTTACAGGTGGCAGAATAAAGGGTCATTGGGAGGAAGATAATGATAGTAGAGAATACACAATGAAGGCACCACCAAATGAACGACAAAGGCATGTAGAGAGAATGAAGGGAGGCCAACTCAGAGGGTGTTTGCTAGGAAAAATTGCTAGGTCATCATTGTAATGTTCAGTGGAATGGATGCAGAGAGAGAGAGATACCAAATGCTCCATCAAACCACATGCAACCAATCATACTCCAGAGAATGTGATTGGTTACAGGCAGTGACATTTGTCTCGGGGATTGTTGCTCACTCCGCCTGCGTGATGATCTCACGCTAAATCATATAAAATTAACTAAAGGCGACCAAATCATGAAAAAAGCTTTAAATGCAATCAGGTTTTACAAAAGAGCATCATATGGTCAACTTCTTCAATGCCAGCTCATGACAAACCTAAATTGCAATTGCCAGCTTGAAGAATTCTTGTAAGATCACTGGAGGTATTTTGTTTCAATTAATCACAAGATTGTCCAGGGAGATCGTGGGTTTGAAAAAAAGATCTTTCTTTCAATTTTTTTTTAGGTTAGGGAAATTGGTAACACATCGGGATTACCTAGGCGAGGCCCAGGTTCAAAGCCGCCAGCTGCCACTATAAACCCCAGGTATATCCAACAGCCCACAAGCCAAATATACCAGAAACTTGTGACTCAACAAGGGCCGAGGCATCCCGGACTCCAATCCCGTCCAGGGGCGGTAGTCTATCTAGGGGGCGTCTACCCTTCGAGCCTTATCACAGAGGGCCATGTCTCGGTGGGATTTGATCCCTGCGTGATGAAGTTAATTAAAATTTTATCTGCCATATTTGCCCAAAAAATTGCTTTAACATGTCCTAAAAGCTTGGGAACTTTAATATAACATAGATGCATTAGTCGGATTTAATGTCTGTAATTGACTAATATTGTATGATATTATTTAATATGGCAGGTGGGTAATGCCCATGCGAATCAATTGTTGGGAGAGGCCATAAGACATGGACACTGTTACATCAAAATCTTGTCTTCTTGATCCATGTGTTAACCCTTTGCCTAATCCCCAAATTTCTCTCTGCTAAACTGGATTGATGCTGAGGTTTTTCCATCCTTTTTTCCCTCTCTAGGAAGGTCGATGCTCTTATCCTTCATGCTAGGTGCGCCAAAGGTGCTTTTTCCCTTATGATAGGTGCGTCGTTATCGGCGCTCTGTCTCCCACTACTAGGTGCGCCGACAATGCTTTTTCCCTTTTTGGAAAGTGCGCTAGTGGTGTTTTGAGGGAAAAACGGAACTTCAAGGCCCTTCTCGAAGGTGGATGAAGTGGAGGTCTATCCTTATTATCTAGGTGAGGTGGCATTCGGTTCCTAACCTATGGGGAAGATCCCTTAGACTCCTCCTCCTAATCCTCAACCTACTCTATCCCTTTAGCCTTATAAATTAAACCCTCTCTCCATTTGGAAGGGAGGAAGGACTATGGTACTATTATGCTAATGGAATTTCTAGGTGATTCCTATCATCCTTTGGAAGGTTGTTATCTTGCTTTGGAGGCTTGGCTTAGATTGTTAGATGGAAGATTGCAGTGTTAAGGCTAGGTTGTAATGTTCTTTCCTATGTAATTCTATGTATCTCCTTGATTACATTAATACAAATCTCTTTCCATAAACATTGCCATGTTAATAATGTTTAGAGTTTTCTTCCTTAAATGTTAGCTTAAATCAATTATATGTTTAGATACACATATGATGTTTGCTTGTTTCCACTTGCTTAACAGGGTTTTGCAGCTGAAGATCTGAAGACTCTGGAGCTTGGATCAACAAAGAGAGAAGATGATCTGCATATTTCAGGTAAGTGATCTATATTTTGCTTTGCATTTATGTTTGATCTAGGAAAGTAGATTGTATTCTGTATTTGATTTGTTCTAGATCCACTTAGACTAGGGAGATCTGGCTTTATTCCGATTGAGTAGATTTATCCAATAACAGACACTCTTAGAAGTGTATACAAAATCAACGCAATATGTATCAATGGAAGATGTTAGAGCTTTTTTTGTGAGTGGTGAACTCTGTATCATCCTCTATTTGACATAAAACTTTAAATATGGTTATTTTATGTTGTTATGTCATGAATAAGCACTGATTGCATCTATTACAAATCCATTTGTGTATAATAATTCAATTTGTGTTCTTTGTAAATGTCAATTGATGGTAGAAAGTTTTGATCCCTTCAGAGAAGCGTGATTTCTAGAGATGAATCTAATGACTGGCTTGATTAGTGGTATATCTACTCAAAAGAGGTTGATTCATGCATTCTTTGCAGGTGGAAACCATGGACCTGTGAGATCCGTATTTTTAAGCATTCGATACAGGATTGGAGGAACTCTCTCACACTAGTGTCAACATCTCTCAACTATGGTTGTTTTGGATTAGCATGGTATATTTGATACTTCAATCTCTAGGGTTCCAACGTATATGCTACCTGATGTAGGTGAAGGGTCCACATATTCATGTTTTTTTTTAAAGATCAAGCAAAGATACGATTATCGGTTTATCATCTTCATTCTTACCTTGAATCTTGTATCCATCTCTGGTTATCGTGGCGAAAATATTTTTAAAATGGAATGTGAAAGGATGCTTATGTTAGTCATGGGTTGTGTAATATGTTTCCTAATCAATGTGGATGTTTGTCCCGTATGGGTTGGCGATGACCCTCATAAATCCATTTTACTTAACATGGAAGGACTAGCTGAATCTCTAGAAGGTAAATGTCTCTGTAGTAAAACAATAAATGGGATGACCATAATTAGCATGTATGTGGAGAATTCACGAATCCCAAAATTGAATTTTGAAGAAATCATTGAACCCTCTTACAAAATTGGAGCATATTGCGTATTATTTAGTTCGTTTTACTCAAAATTTGCTTTTGTTATTGTAGATTGTGTCAGAAAATTCTTCATATAGCCGAAAGCTGGCCAAGAATCAAAGGATGGTGCGACTTCAGAAGCCTACAAATGTGTATTGAACTCAAAAGTCACCGAAGAGTTATTGGTAAATATCATAATACATCAGTATGTAGTATTATCTCCAATGCTATGAAATTGATGATTTGTTTACTAAGAAGTTTTGTGTCAAGAACTTTCGCGACTTGGAACCACCCCATGTACGTTTTTTCTTCAGATTTCCATGGAATCTTTAAGTAAAAAAATTCGGAATCATGAGCGGATACCACGCCTACTGCGTTGAGGCTTTAAATGGGTTACCAAACGCTGATAATTAGGTATTAATCGAAACATTGATATATTATTGTTGCATTTTCTTATACTTAATTTTATATCATACAGTTCAATGTGTGATAATGTTTTATTATTTGCTATATTTTTCAATTTTTAGCTAACAATTATGAGTTAATTATCATTAATTTTAGGTTATAGGTTTTGGTTAATAAAATGTTTCATTACAATTCAAAATTCCAAATAAATTTATACATTTAAACAACAAAATTGACACTTTATTAATATTATGCATACTTAATATAAAATTTAAATTAAAAATCAAATTCTCAATAACGTTAAAATTAAAGAAAAAACAAAAATCAATTAAAAAATAAAGAAAAAAATCAATTTCATTTCCATTATTAAACTAAGTATCACACATTTTATGATACAACCCAAAGCCAAAGGAGGTAAAGATGACCATCCTCACAAAAGGTCTTTATTTAAGTATTTTTCAACATATTATGTAAGTATTTTAAAAATATAATATTATTTATATTAAATATAATATAATAAAATGTGGAGATCATAATCAAGTATTAATTATTAAATTTAAGTTTAAAATTTAATATTTTTAATAACAAATTAGAAATTCATTTAGCTAAAAAGTTTAATGTCACATATTTTATAATTATAATCAAATTAAACAATGGTTATATCTCTTACCAAGCTCTTGTAATTATAATCAAATTAAACAATGGTTATATCTCTTACCAAGCTCTTGAATAATGCCAAAATTTAAGGGTCTCTCTAAGTAAGACCAACATCAATGGAAATTATGACATGGATGAGTTTAAAATAAAATAGATATGAAATAATAATTGTTATGATCAATTGTTATGAAATAATAATTGTTATGAAATAATAATTGTTTTTTAGTCATAGACATAGGATTAAAGATCAAATGTGTAATTGGAGTTGTAGTTTTATCTTTTTAATATTTTATTAAATAATAATTGTTTTTTAGTCATAGACCTAGGATTAAAGATCAAACGTGTAATTGAGAACCTAGCTTGGTTATTGGAGTTGTAGTTTTATCCTTTTAATATTTTATTAAACTATGACTTGATGAATCGTAGGTTGCATTGTGAGCTTGATACATGAACTTGGCTAGTGAGTCATAGAGAAATGGGCATAGTATATGTAATAAGTATTGAATCTATGATATATTTAATGAGATTCAAACATTTTATAGAATGCAAAACTTGAAAAGTTATTAAAAGTAGATTTAAAGTTGATGAGCTATGTTTATGCTTGAAGATCATATAACTGGTTGCAACCATGCTCCTAACCTCTTCTTATAATCTTTTTTATGGAGAATGAATTGACTGAAGGAAAATGACTAACTCCAATGCAATGTAAATAGGAGCAGAGAAAGACAAAACGATAACTAAAAGAAAACATCATTCAAATTAGTTGATTGGCATAATTTCGAAGCATTTTATGACATTTCACAATCTTCAAAAGAACCTACACAATTCATTTAACGAAAGTGCAAATTTTTCATTTAATGAAAGTGTTAGAAATTAACATCTCCATTTCATTCATTACCCGCTGATGAGGTGAAATGTAAAAGATGTTAAAAGAGGGGGAAACGTTTAGTTGGCACCACAAAGGCCTAATTGACTAACAACCCACAAATGGGTAGTTGACACATGCATTTTTTATTTGGGAAAATATCATGGAGGGAAAGGAGCACACTAAGGCTAATGTAAACCTTGCTTTATAGACTTAGAATTTAGTTTTTGAACGTTTTTTTAAGGTTTGATCACTTTTCTTTGCCTTTAATATGAACCGAGAAAGGGATTCTTTTTATTGTTAGTGTTCTAGATTTTAGNGTTCAAATCTCGCCAGGGACATTTGCTCCTTGGGAGCCCTTGCATGTAAAGAAATATTAGGTTGGTGAGCCATTTATCGTGATTAATGATGCCCAAGTTCATGTATACTTACCTAGCGAGTATAAGATATTTCTCCAAGTGGACATAGCCATGGTGTAAAATTGGGCTTCCGTGGTGAACCACTTTAATATATATAACACTAATTCTTCATTCCTAAGTGTTCAATCCACAACATCACATTTACGCATCAAACTTGCTAGACAATTGCTCACGACCTTGCTCAAGAAGCTCCTTTATTAGCTAGTAGCTTATTGTCATTCTTGTTAAAAAATCCTTTCTTTCACAATCTGACATTGTCACCTTGTGGTTCTTGTTAAGATGTGTTTTTTACAAATTCCAAAAAGTTTTATGTCACTCAATTATACTTTAAACTTATTATGATGTTTTTTTATAATATTTTTTTAGTTATTACTTAAATCACCTAATTTTACATTAAACACTTAAAATCTTAAACGCCAATCCAATTAATGAATTTGGTAAGTACAAATTCCACATAGAGTTATCACTATACATTAATCTTAATCTTATTAAGATGTGTTTTTTACAAACTCCAAAAAGTTTTATGTCACTCTACTTTAATGCTATTTTGATGTTTTTTTGAGTTATTACCTCAATTACTTAATTTTACATTGAACACTTCAAATATTGAAAGATATAAACCAATTAGGGAGCGAATATTTTTTTTATTTTTTTATTTGATCTGATTTTTTCTTGAATGTATGATATAACTGCATTTTTTCACATGTATGACATAACTGCATTTTTTTACATTTATGACATAACTGCTTAATTTATGGGATAGAAACTCATAAAGCATGTGGCCATATAGAATTTGTTATAGTAAAATCCGTTAATAAATTACCATAAACCAAATTACATACTTATAAAACTTTGATAAGCATGTATCGATTTACTAATTTGAAAATCGAAAAGCTTCGTATCATCATGTATTCATCTCATTTTAAAGTATTTACATTTTATAATAATTTTTTTCTATGCATAATCAAAAGTTTTAGAACATATCACTTTAAAAACTCTAAAGTCGCAGCTAAGTAACTGCTAATGGTTAGCGGAAAATGAAACAGTTTAAAAAAAAACATGGAATTGCTTCTTTAAAAGAACTTGTGAACTAATAGGTGTAATCTTAAAAACCTGTGTTAGTGCTATTAATGACTTAACAGCTGTAATTCTATCAGAGTTAAAAAAAGGACTTGCATTTTGTTGCTGCTAGATATACTGATGATTAACTTTTGTCAAGTAGGTAAGAATTCTTGTATGAGATCGGGGCTTACTTAGCGTTCCGCTAACTCAATTGGACTGCTGGTTCCTTACAGGTTTAGCAGGTAAGCGTAAGATCTAGCAGGGTGTTATTTAAATTCACGTTGAGAAGCTACTTCCCTAGCATGATTAAGATGCTAGTTTTTAGAAAAAGTTTAATATGTTGCTTGTCTTCAAGGAGGTAATGTTGGTCTCAATTTATTTTAATATCAAAACTATGTAATGATGTTTACACCAGCTACATAAGCATGGATTAAAACTTTGCAAGAACAAGTACTTTCCAAAGTTACTCCAATCGACTGAATGTTATACTTTAAAGGTCTAAGAACACTGTTATTTTTGTTTACCATAATGGTTATTCATAATTTTCGTAGAGAGAAAATAGCTCCCAGCTACCTTCGCTTCAGGACTCTATAACGTCCTTCTCTCAATGAATGATCAAGTTACTTATCATTAAGTTGTTAGAGTTTTGTTGGGATTTCTTTAACGTTATTGGTCTTCAGTTAACTGATCACTCCTTCAAAATATAACTCAAGGCTATAATTCCAAGAGTCCATAGTTCTTCTTTTACTACGGTTATAAGTTATAATATGACCTTCTTACAAATTTTTACCAAACCTAGTTATTACACATAACTATCCAACTTGATTGATTAACAAAGATAACTTCTAGGATAATCAAAATATCAATACACCATGGTAATATCAAAATTATGGCAATCATAAACTCTGTATGGTTTTTAATGATTATTGGTTTGATTGAAAATCACTTGGCTGCAGCGCTGACTATGGAACTCTACCCACGATGGAGAGATTATTTGGAAAGACACGTGGTTAAGTTTCATCCATTCATGGGTTGACTTATAACTCCAAACCCTACGCAATTGCTTTGCAGACCGAGGGATCCTCCTTCATGTTGGCCGAGCTAAGAGCTCGCGCCCATTGGAGACCTGTAACCACCTTCAAGTTTGACATTATACTTCTTTATTCTACGCTGTGACTGTTGAGAGAGGTCGTTAGTGGTTTTGGTCTTTCTAATGGTTGAAGTATTTATAGCAAGAGTGGATATTGGCTTTTCTTCATGGCTCGAGGGCTGTGCTTGTCTTGAACCTGCAACTGAACAATCAGAGCTTCGGCCAGGAGTATACCTTCGTCTGGTTGAGTCGATTTTCTTGTTTTTCCTTCACAGTGGTGACTCAAAGTCTTCTTGTCCTCCGACACGGTGCTAATATGACCTAGGGTGGCCACTTATCCTCAGCTTCAACTCGAAAATATAGCAAGTAAAGACTTACCCTCAAATCGATTTTAGATTAATTTTCTTATAAGGGTTTTACAAATTTTAAAATGGATTTGTAATGATAAGGATTGGTACTTGTAGGTCCTTCTCCCGGTTCCAGCTCTATAGGTGAAAGTGATGTTACCCTTCAGTTTCAATCGAGCATACAAAAATGGTAAGCCCCGGTTGCATACAAGGGTTTCATCTTGCACATTGTTGTGGTTGTTGGAAGTTGGTTCTTGCGGTTGAAAAGGCACGACCTTCGTTACCTGTTAGCTTAAAGTTTCAATGCTTGTTTGTTTTTCTGTATAAGTTTCGAAACCCTTAGAGGGTACTTTGTGCAGGGATGATGAAGGCTCTGGTAGTCACGATGGAAACTGGTTTTTGTGTTTCTACCTTACGGCCTGAACAATGTCACTTCTTTTACTTAAATCGATAGAGCTCAGCTCTAAACTCTTTGAGGTTGTCGATCTATGTCTAGTTAATTTTTAGTATTTATAAAAGATTCTAGTAGGTAAGAAAAGACTGTGAATCAGTCAGGATTTGTAAAAGAAAACAATGTTTTTCACCTGTCAGTAAAGTATGGTTACTGTTCAATAATGTTATTTTGTTTTTGGTTAATAAATGGACAGACATGAGTCTTAACCTATAATTCTAAAGGCATTAAGCCATTGTTTCTAAATTGATTTTGTTTTTAATAATTTGTTATAGTAAGTATTATTTTAATTGTTACCATGTAAATAAAAGGATTTACAGTACGAAGCATCTATGTAAATTTTACTGTGTTTAAGAGTACTATTATTACTCTATATTTGTTGTATTATTTTAATTATTTATCGTACAATTTAATGATTTTACAGTGCAAGCATTTATGTAAATTTTACTGTGTTAAGAGTACTATTATTACTCTATCCGGTTCATAAGGGTGATATTTAAATATACCCTACAGTTCGATAATATCATATTTTTTACATGGTAATTTATTAGCTATGTTTATTTAATTTTCCTTTAATGATTTTTACAGCTGTTTTTAATTCTCATAAAAGAAGGATTAGGGTAAATACTGCAAACTTGAGAACAGGATATGTTTATCTTTCAATAACCTAGGTGGTTCTATTTAGGTTACAATAGAATCTTCTGTCTTAGATCAGAGACACATATTGTCTAGAATCAAATGTTATAAGATTGTTTTGAAAATTATCTTAACCTAAACCCTAGATGATAGTCTATTTACTATACCCATGCTTATTTAATAAACTGTAAGTTTGTGTTTTGTAAAGAATACTAGTATTAAAAATAGTTCTATAAGTAATATGATTACTAAATGTTTTTACATACATATGCTCAGTTCTTATCTGAAGTAAATACATTTAATACATACAGTATTTACTACTTCTTTACAGAATAAATCATAAGCAAACTAGAGCAGAATTTTAGCCACATTTTTTGTTCAGAGTAAAAAGAATCATCATATCTACCTAAACACCCAACTGTACTAGAGTATTGCCTGAGCCAGGCGTGGAAAAATACAGTATGGAATTCTAATTCTATTTATTTCTCAGTTTGCATATTTACTACTATTTCTAACATAACCTACGAATTACTAAGTCCAACAATACACAGTTACTGCTTTCTTCATAAACCCTAATTAAATACTAACATGCCTATATTTAAAAACTAGTAAACATTTTATTGAAGACAGTAAATAAATATAATAACATGAAGACAAATAGAACCTGTCAATGATAAGGTGACAACAGCTTAAGGAGACTGCTCCTCCCAACCAACTCCTGGAGAAAGCTCATACATCGCTTCCTCAGGACCCTCGAGCCTGTTCCTGGTCCTCCTGGTAGAGTACTAGGTGGAGGATATGTCCTTAAGACCTTCTGTCACCTGACTGGTCCAATTACCTCAATAATTCAAATATGTTCATAGCAATAATAACTTCAGCCTAATAGCTGCAATAAGTTCAGTCTCAGTAGTTAACCCCTCAAACTCACTTCAGTAATCCCCTCCATCGAATTTCTCATGAGTAAATTCATTCACCCTGAATGATCACCTCTCAGAATGAGTAGCCTCAGTTGTCTTCAATGGGAAATTTTATAGACATGCCTAGGTCTTCTGGGTCAGCTTTCATTTAATGAGCCACCTGCTCTAATTCCACTTTCTTGGGGAATCCTGACCACAAATATAGGAAAGTTGCCACCTGCAATAGTTGGAAGTAGTTTGAGGATGCTGCCACTTCTCAGTGTACTCTCCACCCAGTCTCCTCCATCAAGTGACCAGTAAACACTCTTTTAACAGCTTCCCTAAGCTGTTGTCTCATCATTTATTTATTTATAAATAAAATATTCTGAATTACATTAATTATTCTTGACCCCACTTGGTCATCAATTACGAACTTAGCATAGAAATATAACACAATGTTCCTCAAATAACATTAAATTGTTTTTGCAAATTGGGGCAAGTGACATACACACCCCCTTAAATTATAACATCATCCTCGATGTTATTTATTCCTTGTCCTCAGAGTTCTCCTGAAATAGAATTGGATATGCATCTTGCATATGACTTTTCAATTCCCAGGTTGCTTCCTCTAGACTAAGGTGCTTCCATTGCACCTTCACCTGACCAATGGTGCGGTTTCGAAGCGAGATCTCCCTCCGCTCGAGGACACAATCCGGTTCCACCAGAAAATCTCCTTCGAGTTCCACCTACACATCATTCCAATTAATAACATGAGTAGTATCATGTACATATTTTTTTAATACAGAAATGTGAAAAATGTTGTGAACTCTTAAATTCAGTGGTAGAGCTAACTGATATGCTACATGTCCGATCCTGGACAGTATTTTAAAAGGACCACAATATTGAGGTGCTAGCTTGGCACAACCTCCCAACCTCAGAGAACTCTTTTTGGGTCTCACCTTAATGAAAACATGTTCGCCTACCTGGAACTCCTTTGGAGTTCGTTTAAGGTCTACTTGGATTTTCTATCGATCTTGCGCAATTTTCAAATTACCTTGTACCTATTTTACAATTAATTCCATTTCTTTCAATAATTCAGGTCCTAATACTAACCTGTCCACTGGATTACTCCAAGAGATGTGAGTATTGCATTTTCTTCCATACAGAATTTCGAAAGGACTATACCTAGCTAAAGCTTGATAATGATTATTGTAAGCAAATTCTATCAGGTGTAAATAATCTTCCCATTTACTTGGATGCTCCTTTACGTACATTTTGAGTAGATCCTCCAATACCTGATTTACTCTTTCAGTCTGTCCATCAGTTTGAGGATGGAAAGAGGTACTAAAGTTTAACATAGTATTTAATTCTTTAAACAAATATTTCTAAAAAATTACCTGTAAATTTAGGGTCTCGGTCTGAAATTATCACCTTCGGTATTCCATGCAACCGAAAAATTTGTTTTAAGAAAATATCAGCAATATTTGCAACTTTATAAGTAGTTTTTATAGGTATAAAATGGGCTGCTTTACTTAATTTGTCAACCACTACCATTATTGAGTCATTTAAGTTCTGATTTCTAGGTAATCCTGTAACAAAATCAAGGCTAAGTATCTCCCATTTCTAGCTAGGAATAGGCAATGGGTGAAGTAGCCCAGCTGGATGTTGATGTTCAATTTTTACTTGCTGACATTCGAAGCATCTAGCAATATATTCTGCCAATTCATTTTTCATGTTTGGCTAGAAATAATCTTTTCTTAGCATGGTTATAGTTTTCTGATAACCTGGATGCCCTGAATAAGGAGTTTTATGAATTTCGTTTAAAATTAATAGCTTAATCTTAGGTACATTAGGTACGTATAATCTATCTTTATACAGTAATAATCCTTTTCCATTCAAGCTATACCATGTACTTAGACTTTCTATTAAATTCTCTTTTACTTTTGCCTGTAATTTTCGGTAATTTTCATCTTGTTCTATTCCAACTTCAAGTTGCTCTTCCAGGTCTGTTGTATAAGTGTTGATGGCTACTGTAAAATTCAGCTTTGCATTTCTACTTAATGCATCAGCAACCCGATTCTCCTTTCCTTTAATGTGTTGACTTTCAAAATCGTATTCACTTAGAAAAGCTAGCCACCTAGCTTGCTTAGCATTCAATTTAGGTTGATCTAACAGGTATTTCAATCCTTTATTATCCGTCATTAATATAAACTTTCGTCCATTTAAATGATGACGCCACATCTTTAAGGCATGTATGATAGAAGCTAATTCTAAGTCATAGGTTGCATAATTTTTCTCATGAATCTTCAGTTTCCTAGACTCATAAGCAATGACATGTCCTTCCTGAGTTAATACTCTACCTAAACCATCATTGCATGCATCAATACATACTATAAAATCTTTATTAGGGTCAGCAATTCTTAAAATTGGTGCGGTGGTTAATAATGTTTTTAACTTTTTAAAACTGTCTTCGCACTTTTGATTCCAATCAAATTTCTTTCCCTTTTTCTGCAAAGAGGTTATAGGATTTGCAATTTTTGAAAAACCTTCGATGAAACTCCGGTAATAACCGGTAATCCCCATGAATGATCGGACGTCAGTTATGTCTTTTGGGACTGGCCAATCTTCCATAGCCTTTATCTTTTTAGGGTCAACCGAAATTCCTTCTTTAGTCACCACATGACCTAAATACTGGATCTTATCTTTAAAGAAGTCACATTTACTAAATTTTACAAAAATTTGATGCTCTCGTAACTCTTGCAAGACAATTTTTAAGTGTTCTTTATGTTCTTCTTTAGATTTTGAATAAATTAAGATGTCGTCAATAAATATGACCACAAATTTATCCAGATATTTGGGCATTACATTATTCATCAGACACATAAAAACAACTGGATCATTAGTAAGCCCGAAGGGCATAATGACAAACTAGTAATGTCCATATCGACTCCTAAAGGCTGTTTTAAACATGTCTTCATCTTTGATTCGGACCTGGTGATATCTAGACCGTAAATCAATCTTCGAAAACACTGTGGCTCTATGTAGTTGATCAAACAGATCATCTATGCGAGGTAACGATTATATGTTCTTGATTTTCATTTTATTTAATTGACGATAATCTATACATAGTCTTAGAGTTCCATCCTTCTTCTTAACAAAGATGTTAGGTGCCCCCCAGGGAGACACACTGGGTCTAATGTAATTTTTATCAATAAGTTCTTTTAACTGTGACTTAAGTTCATTTAGTTCTAGTATATTCATCCGATAAGGGGCTTTTGAGCTGGGCACTGCACCAGGTACCAGCTCAATAGTAAAATCTAATTCTCGTTTCGGAGGCAGTCCCGAAATTTCTTCCGAAAATACATCTAAATATTCCTTTAGAATCGGTATATCTTCCAAATTTAATTTATCTATGTTGTTAATTTTTTCTTCATTGATTACTGTTACTGCATAAGCCTTACAGCCTTTCCTAACAGCTCTCTTAAGCTGCAGAGCAGAGATCTGCCTTACGATTGTTTTCCTAGGGATTCCCTTTACATTTATTAACTTTCTATCGTTATTTATGCAAGTAAATATTTTATCAAAGCAATTCAAGACCACCTTATGCTGTTCTAACCAATCCATATGAATTAATATATCATATGAACCTAAAGGTAGTACATTGAGCTTAACAAAAGTTTCAAACTGATCCATAGTTACTGCACAATTTTTTACAAAGCTAATCACCTTTCTCTTTGCACCAGTAGCTAGCTGAACTAACCAAGAACTTGCAAACTTTTCAACTGGAAGCTGACACTTTTCTACCAAATTAGGAGAAATATAGCTTAAACTAGCTCCTGGATCAATTAAAATGGATATAGGTATTTGATTCATCTTACCTTCCACTACCATCATGGAAGTTTGATAATTTGCTTGTCGGTTCTCTAATGCTGCATTGATCCTGGGCATTGTCCTCGCTAGATCACAAACAGTCATCTCCTCCTGTATTGTGTGTATGTTGCTAACAGTCTTCTTCTGATTGGGGCAGACTGATGCATAATGCGGACCATTGCATTCCCAACACTTTATGGGTTCCTTTCGTTCAAAGTTCTTTGTATAGTTACTGTGGTTGTTTGCAGATTCTTTATTCCTTTTATTATTCGGATTGGTCTATGAATTACTTTTATTCCTTGGAAATTTTTACTAGGAAAATTTCTGGTGTTATTATTTTTAGAATTTCGATTAGGTACAAACTCTTTCTTCTTCTGTTCAAAGTTATTATTCCTTTTGGCCTTCCAGTTGACCATACTCTCTTTTTTACGATTCTTTTCATAACATAAATTCGCTTTTCTCATTGTTTCTTCTAAATTTTTCGGATTGTCATACTCAATCATGTCCTTTATATGATAAGGTAAACAACTGAGAAACCGTTGTACGTTAGGTTTCTCATCCACAATATATGACACATACCTGAGCAGACTTAGAAATTTACTATTCAGTTCTTTCATATTCATTGTACCCGGTTTTAACTCGTAGAATTCCTTAGCCCTTTCCTCATAGTACTGTTCAGATAAAAATTTATTTTTGAAATATTTCTTGAATGTGCTCCAATTTATGTTTTTCTCCCTTATACCTTTTACTCTTTTTAAGTCCTGCCACCATATATCAGTTTTTCCCGTAAGATTATAAATAGCCATCCTGGCCTTCAGTTTATTAGAGTAGTTATAAATTTGGAAGTATTTCTTCATCCCAGATAGCGAGGATTCTGCTTCTTCCCCCTTCTCAGTTTCTCCATTAAATTTTGGCGGCTTGATCTTCTTGAACTCCCTACAGATTTCTTCATAAGGTTTATATTTTCTTTTCCTAGTATGGTGGTTATCTTAACTACTGTCACTAGTATAATGAGAGTTTTGTTTATATAAATCACCATATACTTCGTAAGATGAGCTACTTTCGTTTTTAACTTGTTTAGTCTTTTTATCTTTATGCTAATAACCTATATCTTTAGACTCGGCTCTTTTACCCTTTCCCTTAGTATGAAATATTTCTATTAAGATCCAATTTAGCTCCTCTTGAGCTCTCAGAATCCTCTCATTTCCTTTCTTAACTGATTCCATCTCTGATTTTAATTCTTTAACTGTTTGTAGTAGTTCGGAAGATTTATTGGTTATATCTTCTTGTATGGGTTCTTTTTGAAGATTATCTCGTTCAGTGTAAGGAGTTTCCTCATCCACATATTCTTCCAATCTATCCATACCTGTCATTAACTCATAAACAAAATTCTTTGTGTGTATCATTCAAAGAAAACAACATCAGCATATTTATTTAAATTTATTGTTCCACATAAGCAATTTGAGCTTCATTCAGGCCTAGTGTTTGAACCTTGTGCTCTGATACCACATGTAATGACCCAAAAAAATTCGTAAAAATTTAAAAAATTTCAAGTGACAAAAAATGTCTAAAGTCGAAGCTAAGTAACTGCTAATGGTTAGCGGAAAATGAAACAGTTTAAAAAAAAAGAACATGGGATTGCTTCTTTAAAAGAACTTGCGAACTAATAGGTGTAATCTTAAAAACCTATGTTAGTGCTATTAATGACTTAACAACTGTAGTTCTATCAGAGTTAAAAAAAGGACTTGCAATTTGTTGCTGCTAGATATACTGATGATTAACTTTTGTCAAGTAGGTAAGAATTCTTGTATGAGATCGAGGCTTACTTAACATTCCGCTAATTCAATTGGACTGCTGGTTCCTTATAGGTTTAGCAGGTAAGCATAAGATCTAGTAGGGTGTTATTTAAATTCACGTAGAGAAGCTACTTCCCTAGCACGATTAAGATGCTAGTTTTGAGAAAAAAGTTTAATATGCTGCTTGTCTTCAAGGAAGTAATGTTGGTCTCAATTTATTTTAATATCAAAACTCTGTAATGATGTTTACACCAGTTACATAAGCATGGGTTAAAACTTTGCAAGAACAAGTACTTTCCAAAGTTCCTCCAATCGACTGAATGTCATACTTTAAAAGTCTAAGAACACTGTTATTTTTGTTTACCATAATGGTTATTCATAATTTTCGTAGAGAGAAAATAGCTCCCAGCTACCTTCGCTTCAGGACTCTATAATGTCCTTCTCTCAATGAATGATCAAGTTACTTATGCTTTTAAATATACTCATCATTAAGTTGTTAGAGTTTTGTTGGGATTTCTTTAATGTTATTGGTCTTCAGTTAACCGATCACTCCTTCAAAATATAACTCAAGGCTACAATTCCAATAGTCCGTAGCTCTTCTTTTACTATGGTTATAAGTTATAATATGACCTTCTTACAAATTTTTACCAAACCTAGTTATTACACATAACTATCCAACTTGATTGATTAACAAAGATAACTTCTAGGATAATTAAAATATCAAAGTTATAACCTATAGTTGATATCCTAGCATCAATACACCATGGTAATATCAAAATTATGGCAATCATAAACTATGTATGGTTTTTAATGATTATTGGTTTGATTGAAAATCACTTGGCTGCAGCGCTGACTATGGAACTCTACCCACGATGGAGAGATTATTTGGAAATACACATGGTTAAGTTTCATCCACTCATGGGTTGACTTATAACTCCAAACCCTATGCAATTGCTTTGCAGACCGAGGGTGGCCATTTATCCTCAGCTTCAACTCGAAACTATAGCAGGTAAAGACTTACCCTCAAATCGATTTTAGATTAATTTTCTTATAAGGGTTTTACAAATTTTAAAATGGATTTGTAATGATATGGATTGTTACTTGCAAGTCCTTCTCCCGATTCCAACTATGTAGGTGAAAGTGAGCTTACCCTTCAATTTCACTCAATCATACAAAAATGGTAAGCCCCGGTTGCATACGAGGGTTTCATCCTGCACATTGTTGTGGTTGTTGGAAGTTGGTTCTTGCGGTTGAAAAGGCACAGCCTTCGTTACTTGTTAGCTTAAAGTTTCAATGCTTGTTTTTTTTCTTTATAAGTTTCGAAACCCTTAGAGGGAACTTTGTGCAGGGATGATGAAGGCTCTGGTAGCCATGATGGAAACTGGTTTTTGTGTTTTTGCCTTATGGCCTGAACAATGTAACTTCTTTTACTTAAATCGATAGAGCTCAGCTCTAAACTCTTTGAGGCTGTCGATCTTTGTCTAGTTAATTTTTAGTTTTTATAAAAGATTCTAGTAGGTAAGAAAAAACTGTGAATCAGTCAGGATTTGTAAAAGAAAACAGGTTTTTTCACCTGTCAGTAAAGTATGGTTACTATTCGATAATGTTATTTTGTTTTTGGTTAATAAATGGATAGGCATGAGTCTTAACCTGTAATTCTAAAGGCATTAAGCCATTGTTTCTAAATTGATTTTTTTTAATAATTTGTTACAGTAAGTATTATTTTAATTGTTACCATGTAAATAAAAGAATTTACAGTATGAAACATCTATGTAAATTTTACTGTGTTTAAGAGTGCTATTATTACTCTGTATTTGTTGTATTATTTTAATTATTTATCATACAATTTAATGATTTTACAGTGCAAGCATTTATGTAAATTTTACTATGTTAAGAGTACTATTATTACTCTGTCCGGCTCATAAGGGTGATATTTAAATATACCCTACAGTTCGATAATAGCATAATTTTTACATGGTAATTTCTTAGCTATGTTTATTTAATTTTCCTTTAATGATTTTTACAGTTGTTTTTAATTCTCATAAAAGAAGGATTAGGGTAAATACTGCAAACTTGAGAACATGATATGTTTATCTTTTAATAACCTAGGTGGTTCTATTTAGGTTACAGTAGAACCTTCTGTCTTAAATCAGAGACACATATTGTCTGGAATCAAATGTTATAAGATTGTTTTGAAAATTATATTAACCTAAACCCTAGATGATAGTGTGTTTACTATACCTATGCTTATTTAATAAACTGTAGGTTTTGTGTTTTGTAAAGAATACTAGTACTAAAAATAGTTCTATAAGTAATATGATTACTAAATGTTTTTACATACCTATGCTCAGTTCTTATCTAAAGTAAATACATTTAATACATACAGTATTTACTACTTCTTTACATAATAAATCATAAGCAAACTAGAGCAAAATTTTAGCTACATTTTTCTTTCAGAGTAAAAAGAATCATCATATCTACCTAAACACCCAACTGTACTAGAGTACTGCCTGAGCCAGGCGTGGAAAAATATAGTATGGAATTCTAATTCTATTTATTTCTCATTTTGCATATTTACTACTATTTCTAACAAAACCTGCAAATTACTAAGTCCAACAATACACAGTTACTCCTTTCTTCATAAACCCTAATTAAATACTGACATGCCTATATTTAAAAACTAGTAAACATTTGACTGAAGACAGTAAATAAATATAATAACATGAAGACAAATAGAACCTGTCAATGATAAAGCGACAACAGCTTAAGGAGGCTGCTCCTCCCAACCAACTCCTGGATAAATCTCAGACAACGCTTCCTCATGACCCCCGATCCTGTTCCTGGTCCTCTTGGTAGAGTACTGGGTGGAGGATATCTCCTTAAGACCTTCTGTCACCTGACTGGTCCAATTACCTCAGTAATTCAAATTTGCTCACGGCAGTAAGAACTTCAACCTAATAGTTGCAATAAGTTCAGTCTCAGCAATTAACCCCTCAAACTCATTTTAGTAATCCCCTCCATAGAATTTATCATGAGTAAATCCATTCACCCTGAATGATCACCTCTCAAAATGAGCAGCCTCAACTGTCTTCAATGGGAAATTTTATAGAGATGCCTAGGTCTTCTGGGTCAGCTTTCATTTAATGAGCCACTTGCTCCAATTCCACTTTCTTGAGGAATCCTGACTAAAAATATAGGGAAGTTGCCGCCTGCAATAGTTTGAAGTAGTTTGAGGATGCTACCACTTCTCAGTGTACTCTCACCCAGTCTCCTCCATCAAGTGACCAGTAAACACTCTTTTAACAGCTTCCCTAAGCTGTTGTCTCATCATTTATTTATTTATAAATAAAATATTTTGAATTACATTAATTATTCTNATAAAAATATAACACAATGTTCCTCAAATAACATTAAATTGTTTTTGCAAATTGGGGCATGTGACAGAGAAATTGATTTTCATCAGCAACGCTCATAGACTTACACAGATGGCAAACCCTTTCTACCAATGGAATTTTAAGAATAGACCAATGCTCTGTTTCGTTATGGAGTTCATGGGAGTTCGTTCTAATCTTGGCTATATTAATTTTCTTTCATGAACTAGTTACTATCGAGAGATATTTATGATCTTCCAAATTAAGATTAACGATCTCCTTACAGTATCTTAATTTTCTCTTAACCACTAGTTTTTCCTCCGACCACAATTTCTCTTTAAACTTGGAAGTAATAATATTTTTGACATTATCAATGTTCCGCAAAATGTCATTTTCATCAATGCTCGAATGGTTTAACCAAGCCATGTATCTTTACACTAGTACCGCTTGAAGCGTAATTGGTTTTTACTTGAGTTTAAACCAATTTTAGGAAGCTTGTCTCTTTCCATGTTATTTATCTTATGCCTGTGCATTAGGTACCTAGTCATAGCCATGCTCTCAATGAGAAACACCAATTAAATATCAGCCATTAATATTTTAATTGAATTCAGCGCAAAGATAATGAACTCCCATCAATCTAACACTATACCACAATTCAACTTACATATTTCATAGATGTAAATTCAAATTTCATAGGCGTAAATTCAAGGAAATTATATTATTTATTACTTTCAATTGAGAGTAGAATCACTTAAGATGTTAGGATGTTTCACTCTTGAAATCATTATTAAATGTACTAAGAAGTTAATAAATGTAGTGGTTTAAATTAACATATAAAATTGTTATATAAAAAATACTTAAAATTAAGTAAAAATAATTTTAAATTACTAAAATTATAAATATTAAATATTAATATTAAAAATGAAAATAATTTTAATTATTAAAATTATAAATATTAATTTTTAATATATTTATATATAAAAATAATTAATTTTTTTATTAATTAAAATTTCAACAAAAATTAATTAGCCAAATTTATATTAAAAAAACCTATAAAATACCAAAACATAAACATTTAACTTTCTCCATTACGCAATGGCAACCCATTTATCACTATCCCATCACTATATTAATCATATATATTAATCGAATAATCACACAATGGAAACCCATTTATCACTATCCTATCACTATATTAATCATATTCAAATAGACTTTAAAAAAACAGTTAAACATCACTTATTTATCATTGTCCTATCACTATATTAATCATATTCGAATAGACTTAAAAAAAAAAGTTAAACATCACTTATTTACGATAAATTCTTGTAATTACGAATAGACTTAAAAAAAAGAAAGTTAAACATCACTTATTTATGATAAATTCTTGTAATTAAAAAAATAGTAAAACCACATCACCATGTATTTTAAAAAACAATATTAAAATTCTTATGATAAACTCTCATCATATTTATAAAAAAAATCACTTATTTATGATAAATTCTCGTAATTAAAAAATAGTAAAATCACATCACTATGTATTTTATTGAACAATATCAAAATTCTTATGATAAACTCTCATTATTAAAAAAATAAAATAAAATTACATTACCATGTATTTTTTTTTAAATGTCAAAATTGAAAACTTTTGTTATTTTCTTTTATTAGTCTTTTTTTTTCAACGGAAAAAAAAAACCGATATTTTATTCAAAATATCAGTAAGTGATGGTTACAAAGTAAGACAAGATAGTTTGACAGAGGCGCTAGCCAGAACACAAACACCTGGACAAAAAACCAAAAAACTTGATGGCCAGAACAAAATCGTGGACAAGCATAGATCCAAAATGGTTCAAAGTCATAGAAACTAGTACGCGGAATTGGCAAAAACACCACCAAACATCGCCCCAAAGATAAACAACAGAGAGGAAAGAGCAGCCGCAATGACAGCCAGAGAGTGAGGAAACCAGGAAGAGACCGACTAGCCAAAGGCCGGAACCAGAAAACAGTCCACCAGGTGATCATCCGTCGACCATCGCTTTGTAAAAATCAAGTCAGGGGCCGCACACAGAGCCACCTTTGAGAGTTCACCTGCAGCTGAGTTTTGTTCCCTGTAAATGTGGGAAAAATCTATCCTTTGAAAACTATTGATCAGCCTTCGGACTCGGTTTAGCCATTGATTCAATGTGAGGATTTTAATCTGACTCTTTCCCTAAGCCCATTCAATAATGATCATGGAGTCTCCATGAATGTGGATGTCGTCCAGACCAAGATGTGAGCATAAACGCAGCCTATATTCAATAAAATCCCCTAGCTTCAATAAAATCCTGCAAGCACCTGACTGCAACATCTAATGGCCTCTACCGCTTGCCTTCAAATATTAGTCAGTTCTTGCATCACCAAGTCGCCTAGATAACGTAGCATGACAAATTCCGCAGATGTGGGAGATTTTTCCATAAATCCCGTATGCAGGAGGATAGAGAATCCCCAATCCATGGACAATCCACATTGATCAACTCTGCAATAATTTTCCAGGAAGCAATAACAAATCCACAGGCCACAAATATATGCAAGATGCTCTCATTTGATGAGCCACGCGGAATGCACATACATGGGCCAATTTGTCCCCGCCGCATCACCTTTTCCCATGAGAGAAGATGATTATCCAGAGCCAACCAAATGCATATTGTGATTTGCGTTGGTAGCTTCCATTTCCAAATTATATGCCACCACTTCCAGTTGTTAATAAAAAGTTCCATGCATTGTTGGTATGCGAGCTTTGCTGACAGTTTACTCGTGCCTGTGTCATATGACCAACAAAGAGTGCCTAGTTGTTCATCTAGGCAGATTGCTCCCGCTTTTAATTCCCTAACATATTTATGCCGTTCTGCACCCATAGCTCCCGAGAGGCCGAACTGTTCACCAGTTAGCCACCTTTAATGAGACAAACCTCGTATCTGCGCTGAGGAAACATGGTATAGGGTGTAAATTTTTTTACAGTGAAGGAAATATTTTAATTCTTGAGACAAAACATGTTTCTATGCCCCCCCAACTATTGGGTCTTCATCGATTCTCATAGCACGACCGTCACCAGGAACCCAAGCCATCTAATTAGAAAGGATCTGAAATGCTTCTTATATGAGGCCTTCCCAAACATTTTAACATTTTCTTGGCTTCATGAGGCTTTTGATCCACTGAGTGATTGTAGTCCTTCTGATGTATTTCTCCTTGATTACATGAGACCATAGGCTCCCACTTGTTAGGTTCAGCCATAAGATTTTGGCTCTAAGAGCTAACGAGAAATAATACAAGTTCTTTAGGCATTATCCCCCCTTCTCCACTGGTCTGGCCAAATCCTCCCAGCGCACTAGATGGTATTTTGTTTGGGTTACCTGTCCAGACCAGATAAATGCCATAGTCATCCTCCGCAAATTGTTCATAATCACTTTAGGGATCTTTTACAATGAGAACCAGTATACTGCCATATTTGTCAAGACATCCCTAGCAAGAGTGAAGCGCCCCCCAATTGACAACCATCTCCATCCCCAAAATTTTATCCTTCATTCGAATCTATTCAACAGCCATTGCCAGTCCGCAACCTTATATCCATTTGGCTTTATAAAAAATCCTAGCCTTTTTGCAAATGGGCGAGAGGCCATCTCAAATAAACTTTCCATGTCTGCCTTCAGAGAAGTGTTGTACCCATTCAAAAGAAGTCGATACTTATTATAGTTGACGGTTACACCTGAAACACTACTGAAAGTATTTATGCAATCTGCTAGAATACTCCATTTAGCTAAAGAGCCTGCACCCACAATCATGATGTCATCAACAAACATGAGGTGTGTTATTCTTAAAAGAGGACTGGTCTTTATACCTTTTATCTCTCCCGAGACCTTTGCTTTAAGAATTAGTCTGCTTAGTCCTTCGATCACCAGTAGAAATAGAAGGGGAGATAGTGGGCACCCTTGTCTCAGGCCCCGTGCCGCTTCGAAAAAATCGGTTGGTTTTTCGTTAATGAGCACTGCAAAGGAAACCGTTGAAACACAACTCATGATCCATTTCATCATTCGGAAGGGAATGTCGATCTGTATCAAAATTAGCCCGAGGAAGCCCCAAGAGACCCAGTCATATGCTTTGTTTAGATCTAGTTGTACTGCCGCATCCACCATCGATTTTGTCTTTACACTGTATGTTGGTTCTGACTAGGCAGACCCGGGTTTACTTTACTGTACCAACAAAAACCCTAGCTCACTGGCCCTTTTGGCGATAGACCGCAGAGCGGCCTGAAGTCTCACCCGAAGTGATCTTAGATGGGGTGGCTGAAGACTCAGGTGTCCTCAACCGGGTTTTGTAGCATCCTAGGGTCTCACGACTCTTCTTAGCCAGCGAGATCTCTCTGCGAGGACGATCTCTCCTTCTAGCTGGCACTGATAGGGAGCGGACTCTTATCGCATTGCAGCTTCTACGGCGATGCGCAAACTTCCTCTTCTGCTAAGCTCCTTCCCTGCGATATCTCACACCGCAGCTTCCCAGACGATGCGATATCGCCTTTCTACTCTATAATATGTCCTATAATGAGGCTCAATATGCGTATCAACTCTCAAGGTCCTGCGACCTCCCTCCTGGGTCTAATAACTCTGTTAACCTTCACCAGGGTGTTAAACCACTTCACTCAGCCTTCTACAGTTTAACACGCTAACATCAACTACATTGAACTCGCGGAACTCATATACCGGAGTCACTTAACAATGTAACTGTCAACTCTCATGAGTCAAGCACTGATAAACTCACAT
The DNA here is from genome assembly GCA_001517045.1 of Pseudotsuga menziesii. Taxonomy (NCBI): domain Eukaryota; kingdom Viridiplantae; phylum Streptophyta; class Pinopsida; order Pinales; family Pinaceae; genus Pseudotsuga; species Pseudotsuga menziesii. The sequence continues at coordinate 347,245 of LPNX010713841.1, forward strand.
ACATGCTACTTGATTCATTTAACTTGCGGTTAACCTTCTATGCGCTATAACTGAAGCATAACATACATACATTCATCACTGATAAGAAACATTCATGTAACAGATAACTGATAGCGAACAGATAAAACACAATCACATGAACAGTCACACAACACACGGGTTTTCCGTGGTTCACTTCCAGGGGGAAAGCTACGTCCATGGGAACTAGTTTTTATATTATATCTTGAGAGAGTAAACACAGTTCCGCTGCAACCTATTATGCATCCTGAGATCTTCTGGGAAACTCCACACACACAACCGGGATCCCTTCTCTCTTAGATCTCTTCTTCTTATTATATTGCCTTCTTACAATATACTCTTCCTCCCTCTCTCAATCCCTGCGGATTGTTACATTCATGCTCAAGGAGCCAGCTACTGGTTACAGTAAGATAACTACAGACTGAATAACAGAACCAGAGCTAGACTCTTAGACTAGCTAGCTAATTATCTGAATAACTACCCAACTGTCTAACCTTTTACAATACAAAATACATTCTTATATAGGCGGCGCGAAGGTCTCGCCCTGTTAAAACACTATGGGCCTTTCCCAACAGTAACCAAAAAACCCTAACTGTGACAGTCGACACATCTATACCATGGGATGCCGCTTACCGTCACACCACAGCTTCCTGCAGTCTTCCACGCTTCCCGACGCTGATCGTGGGTATGGGCGTCGCTTCCTTTGCAGTCCTCTTCTGTCCTTTGTCTTCAATACCTCGGCCCGCTACTCCTTTTCCTTTATGAGGGTAGCTGAGCCCTCCTGTCTTCACCACTGCCTTAAGTGCAATGGTTGAGCTCTCTCTTCTCGACCGCTCGGGTACTGTTTCCTTTGAATTCTTCTTTCGATATAGCAGCTTTTCCTGTAGCTGCGGGGCCCTGCTCCAACACTGTAAAACAACTCTTGGGCCACCCCCACCGCTTGCAATATCTGCTTGTTCTATAAAAATGCAAATTGTTCCATTGAGAGTCCCTTTGATAGCTCAGGTTTCAGGTGATTGGAATTGGTTTTTGCAATTACTTTGTAAACAAAGTTGCATAAGGATATCGGTAGACAATCCCTCAAATCTGCAGCAACCAATTTTTTTGGAATCAACGCAATAAAGGTTGAATTCATAGCCATGGAGACTGTACCCCTTATCCTCGAATCTTCCACTGCACTTAAAAGGTCCGACCCCATGAGATCAAAACATGCCTTGAACAGTTCACAGGTCCACCCATCGGGGCCCGGGATTTTGGAGTTGGGCGAAGACATGACGATTTCTTTGAGTTCTTCCATATGGACATGAGCAAATAAATCACCACCGACTGACTCAAACAATCGAGGGTATTCTTTCACTACCTTAAACTGGTTAATCAGTGATACGTTCTCTTCAGCCCGGTAGTATGACTTAAAGTATGAGAAAGCCACCTCAAACATTTCTTCATTCTCTTTTACCTATCGACCTTCATTTGTAATCAGCTCCCAGATGTGATTTGTTTTCCGACAGTGATTTGCGAATTGATGGAAGAATTTAGTGTTCGGTTCTCCTGCCTCAAGCCAGATCATATGGCTTTCAAGTCTCTCCTTTTCGTGTGCAGTATATAGAATAACCGCCTTCTCTAGCTCCAAAGCTAGTAGTTCTTCCTTCTCTGCTTGACCCTACGACAACAACTTAGTCGCTTCATTTAGCTCCTCATTTTTTTATGGATTCTTTTCAAAGATGCCTTATTGTCCAAATTTTTTTATTTTTATCCACTTTTTTATTTCTGTTTTTAATCTACCCAATTTCGCCATAAGTAAATCCATGGGCCACAAGGTAATCTGATAGTCCCCCACCTGGCAAACCTCTGCTATCAACTCTTTGAACCCCACTATCTTTAACCAACCGTGATTAAATTTGAATGGTCTTTCAGGCCCAGAACCATTCATTTCCAACTTTAAGTATATTGGGTGGTGATCCGATAGCATGGATGAGTCTACCGAGAAATGATACTACACCGCCTTTTATAACAATGATTCGACAATCATAAATCTATTTAGGCATTTTGCAATGTGTTGAGCACCACCCCCTCCATTGCACTAAGTGGGGCTCAAGATAGTCGGCTCCACATCTATCATACATTTCAAACCTATCAATTCCATGAAGTATTCACTTAATGGATCCATCTTTGCATTCAAACCCCAAATCTCACATGTTGTCCATGCAAAGTTTAAATCACCAGCAATTAGCAAATTTGGGAGCTCGAGAGTGCCATCTTCCACTACCTTGTCCCAAAATAATTCCCTATTGTTATACGGTCCATATATGTTATTAAGATTGATTTCCTCCGGGAAACCCATACAGAACCCTGTCAATAGTATCCCCGCGGACACTAAGTAAGAACCTAGCTTAAATTTTTGTGGGTTCCAAGTTGCCAAGAGGCCCCTTGGCAAACCCAAGGAATCCACCGATTCCACCTCCCAATCGCTTTTTGTTCTAAGAAAAAAGGAACATGATTTTTGAGCTAAGACCATGCTCTCTTGGAGAAATAACACATCCGACAACTCCTTATCTAATATTCTCTGAAGGGCTAGCTGTTTTTGGAGGGCCCCCACTCCTCTGATGTTGATAGATGCACAAATCATCTTGGAAGCCTAGCAAGGGATTTCATTCCTCTAAGCGCCCTGGAGTTCACCGTTGACTAAGATGGAGTGTTCAAGTTGATATCCAATGGAACCAAATATGGACCTTTCTTGTTCTTCCATGCACTACGAGTCTTCATTGGAGAGAAATTAGATTTTAATCCCCCCATTTTATCACCCCTTGCATGGAAGGGAGGTGGGGCATTTGCCGGACATTTCAATGGCGTGAGTTCGTCTTCTCATGGTTATGGCGCGAGGAATGGGAAGACCCCAACGTTAGACCCCGAGAAGATTTCTAATAGCTTGTTTTGTAGCTTGTCCATATTTTGTTTTGGGAAAGCAGCTTGTGCAATCGGAGTGGGAATTGAAGAGGAGGGTGATGGATCCTCGACAACTAGAGGCTCGATGCCAACCCGGGTGTCAAGAACCCCCATACCCACCACCAAATATTTTGAAGAGGATCCCACCACAAGCCCGTTACTCCCCCTGCATATATTTGGCGGAATCTGAACGATGACCGTGATCTTGGGAAAAGCATTTGGAGGCTAAACAGATCCATTAACACAGGATCCTTCGGGAATGACAGGGCCCATCTTTTGGTCAATCACCCCCCTGTAAAAAAATGTATTCCCTGACAGTGCAAAATCCCCCACCTCAACCCCTTTTTTCTTCAGTTCTTTAACATAATTGTTGTCTTCATCATTCGAGGTCCATGCTTCTACATTTGATGATCCCAGTTCAAAATCCGAGCCTGAAGAGCTGCAATTCTTCCAGAGATGTCTGATCTCCCGACAGTTTGTGCATCTAAAAGGAACGCCCCAGTAATCCAAGGGTTGTGTTATGGATTTTTCCCGCCATTCAATGATTATTTTCTCCCTGAACCCCAAATCCATATCAATTTCAACGAGGATCTTACCTGCCCGTCTATCGATCCCCTGAAACATTGCCTCGTCTAGATGGATAAATTTACCGAGATGGCCACCGATTGCTTTCAGCGCATCTCTGTTCCAAAAATAGACAGGGAGGTCCAGGAGCAAAACCCAAATATGTCTGAACTGCAGTCTCTCTGTTGATGGGTCAAACTTGTAGTGCCAACGTCTTAGTATCAAGCTACCTCAACCACATATCCAAGCTGAGTCCAAAACAAAAGAGATGTGTTTCTCCATTCTAAATACAAAGCCATACCAGCCCTTCTGCATCACAAATATTGTTGGACTGTAACCCAAGATGGGCCCCCAAATCCCCGCCACCTAGGATTTGATCTATGTGGTTCTCATAGCCTTGTAACTAAATTTTCCCACAAGACCCCTCAAGGTCATCCCCATCAGCTCTTCCAACACCACACCCCGACCCAAAGACATCCTATCTTTGTCCAATCTTAGCTTCCATTTCCTGAAGCACCCCTTATTCTTACAAGGCGAGTGTTTGATTCGAAAGACCTTTGATTCGCCCTTGTCTTGATCTTTTGGCAGATTTGTATTGGGTAAGGAAATGTCCCCAAACCCGACTGTAACACTATTCTCTAGTCTGTCATCATGAGTATTCCCTGTAGTAGACACCCCACTGTCCATTATCCGCGCTTTTCCTTTGGTTCCATCCAGCTCAGTTGGATTATCTACTACCACCAAAGGGGCATCTTTCCCCATCATGTCCTCCCCACCCAACGTGGTACGAGCCCGCGGGGAACCTTCCAGTTCAGCGACCCAACAAGTTTTGTACTTTAATGGTTTCAGACAAAACCCTTTGTTTATCTCCACTTCACACCATTTTGTTTAGCACCCCCATTCCCTAAAGATCGATAATAGTGACTTTTTTGTCTTTTTCTTTTTTCTTTTATATTTCAATGAATCTAGGGAACAAAAAAAACTCACTATTCTAGATCTTCATCATCATTCCAAGATTCAAGGCAATATTCCTTGTATTTTATTGTCTGACTTGGTCTGTATCATTGCCATAGCCCAAGTGGCTTCCTGTCAGCAATTTCATAGTCTTTCTGGGCGAAAAATATTTTACATGCAGCAGAGAATTAAATGATGCGGCTGCAACACTATAAAGACCCACAGTGCCACTACCACAACATTTAATTCTCTACAACATGTTAAATATTGTTCTCAGTCTTTCTGTAGCAACCTCCTTCGTTTGTTGCAGCCCAACTCTTTCACTTTCTCCCCATTCCGTTTTCCCCAAGATATTTCTAAACTACTCCGAACTTTCCATAATGGAGGGGCAGTGACGACCATTCAGCCCAGGTCATTCTAGGCACATGGCCCAATCCCTAGGCTACTTCAAACCCTAGAGTTCGTTCCAGAGGTCATTCCATGATTTATCATGAATTTGAAGTTCCAGGATTGCCATTTGTTGGATGCTGGCATGATTCTTTTTTTTTTCAGAAGAAAAAAGCCTGTCCTTGTTATTCAAGTTGAATCAAAGGGCATCTAACATGCCATCCCAGTATATGGGTTACATACAAGATAATGAGTGCTGTGTATAAGCCAATCGGATACATCATGAATGGGTAGCAATCCAAGAGAGTGGGTAGGGGACTAGAGCATAAACTACATACATTTCCATCAGTAATAGTGATGTATTTATGACCAAATATACCGTGAACCAAGAAGATGGCTTCGCCTTCTAAAGGAGTCCGCTCCAATAGATTTCACAAGGTGCCATAAAAGAGAAGATCCTGCACTGGGCTCAAAAGAGCATAAACCTATCATGTGTGGTCAAATGACCATCATAAAATTCATAATAGAATCCTGATCCTGGAGCAAAAGATAGGGCTTTTTTAAAGAGGTTGTCTGCTATCTGGTTGTGTTCACGATAAACATGGCCAAAACACAGCTCCAAGAAGCAAGTGCATATCTTCCTGATGTCCCTACACCAATGAGTAAGATCAGGCGGTGAGAGGGAAGCAGTACCCTTTGCCCAATAAATGATGACAGAAGAGTCACCGAATATCTGGATCTTGGGTAACCCCATCATTTGGGATGTATGTAACAGGGACCAGAGCCCAATTAATTCTGCCCTAGTATTGGTACTGTGGCCAGCCCCTAGAGCAAACTCATAAGAGTGTACCTCATTCAGATGTAGGCAAAATCCTACCCCACCAGTATTATCAGCTGCAGCACCATCAAAAAAACCACAAGGGTAAGAAAGAGAGGGACCAGCTCCAATATCCTTTGTTTTTTTTGTTTTAATAGCTGATGGACAGTAGAGTTGTGAGCTATGTGTGATCTGATGGAGCAAGCTGATAACCGAGATAGATTTCCCATCAAATATAGATGAGTTTCTAGCTTTCCATAATGTCCACATAGCAATGAAAGGGATGAAGCAGTTGCCCGATGCCTTAGAGAAGGAACCTATCCAAGAATCCAAAAAGGAGCTGATATTATCCGATAGGAGAGGAGGAGTCAAATGGAACTGTTCTAAGATGACAGAGAGAATATTTTTCCAGAATATGTAGGTATTGAAGATATGCTCAATACTTTCAGAACCCTTGTTACAGAGGATACAATAACCAAGCCCCGTCCATCCTCGTTTTTGAAGATTATCCCAGGTCAGCAGTTTGTTCCCCAAAAGAAGCCAGACAAAGCAGCATATTTTCCTGGGAAGAGGACTGTTCCAAACAAAATTCATTAGTTTGTTACCCTCTGGTGGGGAAGAGGCGGTAGTTATACTGTCATATATCATCTTAGCAGATACAGATCCCCCTGATCTATTGTAATACCAAGTCGGTACATCAGGTAAATCAACGAGATGGAGGCCGCAAGTTTCAAGACTTCTGGTAAAGGAATTCTATGCTACCTTCCAGCTTCCACCAACACCAAGTTCCTCGGCTGTATACCAATATTTATGAGCATCCAGGAGAGAATTGTGGGCCTGAGCAAGTGTAACTATATCCATATCAGCCAAGTACTCATAGAGTCCACGAGGGATCAAGTAGGAGTTATTTATACCCACAATCGGATCGATACCGAGAAGGACATTTTTTCCATTGCCTACCTGCCAAGCCAGATGTCTGTCGAGCCATGGGAGAGTGTGCAAGAAACCTCTCCAAATAGCAGATGCTCCACAAGATTGAAAAATCTTATTTCTGAGCCAAGATTCTATAGAGCATCTCTTAATATATTTGCTGAAAATAACCCTGTGCCATAAACCGTCATTATGGAACACCAACCATAAATTCTTTAACCTAAGAGCAATGCTGAACCAAGACTGGGAGGATTCTTGTAATAGACTTGTCGTCATTTTAAATAACTTTCACGAAAACTACTTTAAGATTTGCATAGTGGAAAACCTTTTAACCAACGAATCATTACACACAACGATTTTGGTTAGCCAATCACTCTATAAATCAATTCATAATATTTACAATAAGTTTTTCATTGCATAGTGGGACAAACCTTTTAACGAACTAATAATTACACATAACGTTTTTTAGCCAATCGTTCTATAAATATTTACCCTAAGTTTTTCATTTCATAGTGGGATAGACATTTTAACCAATGAATCATTACATAGAACGCTTTTTGTTAGCCAATGGATTTATTTGTCATCTTATTTGTCCTTATTTAGAGCCAAACTGCCCTTTACTCTTGAAAATATTTGGTTAAAATGGAGATCTTTGATTTTTTTTAAATTAAACTAAGCAATGCTAGACATTACTCTTGCATTACTTCCAATATTAAATGTTACGGCATGATGAATTCTCCATACTTCTAAATTGTCCTTGTTGCACCGCCTTGAAGTTGTATTGTGTCATCTTTGTGTGCTGCTACACATAAGTGTTGATGACCTTTCATGAGACATGCCACCGTTGATGCCATAGCCATCACTATATTGTTGATTCCCTTCCTTGAGTTCATTCACAATAGAACTAAATGTGTGGTTAGTTGATGCAATAGTCTTCAGAATTTCATTCCTTAAGTTCTTTCACAAAAATGAATTTGATTGAGCATATTGGGCTCCACAACATGTCTACAACGATGGAGGATCAAACCTGCAAATGGAGGATCAAACTTGTAGCACATGAACAAAAATGATATAGTAAGTTACTGTAATAAAAGATCAATTTCTTCATTTTTCATATACAATAGTTAAATAGTCTATTTTAAATAGATTTATATCATAGTTATATTGAAATGTTAAATAGTATATCTTAAATAGATTTATATCATAGTTATATTGAAATGTTTTTCTAGTTTTATATCCAAGCAGAGACCAATACTCTACACGAGACCTAGTACTTCACGTAAACTCAAACATGAATATTTCACTAGTTGGAAACTATCAATTCACCTGGGTGGACCACCGAATAGGGAAGCGCCCTACATCGCAACATCAAACAAACAAGTTCATATAATTCTCCCATTCCGTAACGCAAAAAAATCCTTTGGGCAACTCCATGCTTAAAGGGGCCAACAATACTTAGCCTGTTGCAGGTCATTTAATGCAGCGGCACCAGGCTTCATGTCCATTGGATTTCAAACATTTTGAGATCCAACGGGCATGAATCCTACTTCCATTGCATTAAATAGCCAATCCTACTTCCATTGCATTAAATAGCCTACAATAGGTGAGTATTATTCACCTGCTCAAATTACTCCACCTGAGAGAAAAAGAGTACTGTAACAGGTTGCGATAAAGCAATTTTAGTCTAAAAAAGAGAGTAGTTAAACCTAATCTATGTTGGTGTAAAATTCAAGCAAATGACTTCTAATAAGAATTAAGTAAACTTATTAACCAGAAAACACTAAAACATATTCTATTGATAGTATTGAAGAGGGGAAATTAAGAAGCGTGGGCAATTAGTGTGGCAATTAACGTTGATGATGCCCAATCTGTGGAATAAAGCAGAGGGCATGGCTGTGACGATGTAGGGATCCGAGGAAGAAGGCAAGTGACAACTCTCCATATCCCACCACAAAGCTGTTCTTTCTCCTGCCGCCATTCTCTCCCTATATCTCCCACCCTGATCTCTCGTGAAAGCTGGCATTGAGATAATGAGAAAATATACATACGTATAGCATCCTGGGGATCCATCCCTTGGCCTTTGGCTTATTTTGGGAATCTCTATGTTCCCATTGTTTCTATACTGAACAAACTCTCCAGATTCATTGAGCACGGCTATAGAGGATTATTGGAATCAATGGAGTTATTAATGCTCATGCTTTTGTTCATGAATTCAAAGACACTGAGGGATTGTTCTAGAGGTTAAGCATGATGATTTCTCTTCAATTTAACTCATCTCTAACTCTTGCCAAACCTTTAACATATTATTGGTCCAAAATTGTTTGCTAAATCTAGCGAATGTTGTGTTGCCGGTGAGGTTTGTGTGTTGAACTTGCTGGCCATATGTCCGTTTATTCTTCTAGAAAGATTTATCCACTTATTGCATCGAAGAGGTGCATTCTACAACTCAATAGTGCTCATCCTAGAGTTGATGTCTTTTATGAAAAATAATAAAGTATTATTAAAAATAACTTGTCAGCTTAAATTAAATTTAAATTATTTAAAATTACATATATATAAAACAACATAAATTAGATAAACTAAAACCATAAAAATTAGATTACACATTTCTATTCTAAAAAAGGTTTCACCTTGAGAGATTTGATCCCTCTCTATGCTTGGTAGATCCCCATTTAGATGGATCTATGCTGGTCCACTTACTAAGATAGTAGCATCGCCCTCCTACCTTCATCCTACCATGAAAGACAAAGGCTCTACCATTTATTGCTTTATTAAGCCCTACTCACCACACATACTGTGTTCCCAGGCCATTGACTGCCACTGAGGAAAACTATGTCATTTTAGCATAGCAAAGGTAGTTCCATCTCTGTTTAGCCCATAAATTCTCTCCCCTTCCTTTGTAGTTTCATTTATTACATAGCTCTGCTAAGCCCATGAAGTCGCTTTCCTTCCTTTTCTAGTAGTTGCAGAATACACAACTATTCATGATGTCATTGATTACTTTAATAGCAAAGAATTTTTTGAACTTAATAAATGTTGTATGGGACTTTACACGCTTATTTGATAGACTCTTGTCCTTTCCTAATTAAGGCGTCCAAAGGAGGAGGCAATTTCATGCCGCCTACATCACTAGAGAAAATGCCAAGCTGGTAGTCAATGGGTTACCCTAACCCTTTACATTTTCTGATTACAGACGCACACTTCAGTGATGATGGATGAGGTTTACAGTTGAAGCATCGCTGTGACTTGCCTCACACAATTTTGTATGGTATTACAAAATTGACATAAATGAAGGACCTAAAGATCCCTCAAAAATTTTGTGAACCCAAAATTTTGTAAACCTCAAATTTTGGGATCCCAGTTTTACTATTTGCTTCAAATTTTGTTGTTTGTGCTATCACTTAATTTTGACATAAATGAAGGACCTAAAGATCTCGAGTCTGTCCAAGTATTCTCTTTGTCGTGTGCTCATAACATATCTTAACAAATCATAAATGATTAATAATGTGAAATACTTCTTTCATCACGTTTGAATTCATGTTGTTGGTTTGTTATTTAATTGCTCACATGATTAAGGAAATTAATCAGGTAAATAACGTGCCCATGGTTTAAGTATTTATCTTTGTCGATTTCTTAATTTCAAATATGTATTTTCAGATGCATCTCAATCTCAAGTTATTTATATAACTTGTGCATGCACAGGAAGAACCTAGAGAGCCTTGCATACCCGAGTATGCTTGTTGCCTTCTGCCCATAAGAAATCTCGGCAAATTACAGAAGGCTAGAAGCATGAAATGTTTCCTTTGTCACACCTTAAATCAAAATATATTGATTCATGACACTAGCCTTCTAAATTTTAATCGATTTAATTCTTAATTCTCTAACTGACTTAATTCCTCAATTGGGGTCACAAAACAATTTATAGTCTAAATTAGGATTACAAGGATAGGGATCCAAGTAAGTCCCTGCGATCATTTCTCATTTGAAACCTAATAATTTTCCTAAGGAACTTGAAAATCATTTATACCATATTTACAAAAACTAATTCAAGGGATGCAATCTTGAGTGTTAATGCTAAGGTCGAGGTTGGTAGTTTAATGCACTCACCCAAATATTTTAAGCTATGTTTTAACCCCTTGGCTATTGGAGGTCTAATCCATTGCCCACATTTGATGAAGAGGTGTCCTAGAGTCCAAGTTAGGATAGGATTATCACCTAGTGACTTTCATGGGTTGCAGAACAATCTAAGACAAATAATTGTGGGCATCTTCCTAGAGTTGCTCTAAGGATGTTTCAATTTAAATGTCTCTTTCACATATTCACTTGTAATCTTTGGTGAATTTAATCACCATTCATTGAGAGTTTTTTAAAATCCTAGTTATTGTTTGAGTGGAAGATTGCTAGAGTCACAGGGATGCATTTTTTCTTTTCAAAACATCATGCAATAAGCTTGTACATCAAAGATGCACATTGTTGTTTACTAAAATTCAATCATAAAAAATTACGCCACAACCTACACATTGATTTTAGATTACATGTGTTTGTTTTGAGTAAATTATTTTTGTATAGCACTACCCTATTAACATATTACCTTGTATCTAAAAGAAATTTAAATAGTTAGGAAACATAGTAGACTCCTAAGCACTTGAGCATTCTCTTAAACTTCATGGCCTCCCTCCTTTGCTAGGATGGGTTCTTATTCTTTTGATTTCTTTGACAAAGTATGTTGGATCTCCCTTGCACACCAATCCAGGTTCATCCTTATTAGGCTCATGTTCTACTAGCTTGTTATAATGTACATAGGGAGGTACCCGAGGGGAACAATTTATGTAATGTGGTTATAAAACATGGGATGATTCCCACTTGGTGATTGGTGGCTAATAAATAGCCCCACTAGGTACTTAGATGGAGTAATTTAACAATAATAAAGGATAGTTGGCATAAACCCTAAGATATATTCATGGTAAATTATATATATGAATGAGTATCATTGTATTGAGATATGTTTGAAATTGAGTATTGTATTGTAGCAAGCATGGCTGGTGGAGCAATTCTTTCCATAAGGAGTATTTGATGGTGTTACCCTACCTTAAGGGTGCACTCTACACTATTGTGGTATCTATGGTGTTTATGTATTTTATTATTTCTAAAGTCAAGGATTTATTTTTTTATCTTTTTTTCTACCAACATTTACTACAAGGGGTATCAAAGCTCTTTCTTGGGAAAGAATAGTAAGAATGTGATAAATGATTGGCTAGTGGTCTCATTTATAGTTGTACAACGTAAGCCATTTTGTAAACACAGTGAGTCTTAATTAACAATTAGTCATGGTATTCTTCAACAACTTACTAAATAATAAAGTGAGTTTATCTCACATTCATAATGGGATATGTTCTCATGTCCCTCTACCCTATATTAGAGAGGTGAAGGAAGATAAATTGTATAATGAGAGTGACATATGCATATTTGGAGAGCTCAAGTGCAATATTGCAAGATTAGAGAGTTTAGCTTAATAATAGAACACCAAATTCCATGGGTGTTTCCCCACCTTGGGGTTTTACCATGTAAACATGGTCTCCTCTTGTCTCTCTTATTTATTGCTTCATGATTTACTGTTTTGTTTGATGCTTTCCATAGGATTTTAGACTGGTTAGGTATTTGGTTATGTGTTATTGCATATGTTCTTGGTCTAACATGGAATTAGAGTAGGTTACCAAGTTTTGTGAGTCCTTGAAAAAATTCTATATCGAATTTTTTTATGCATCATACTTCAATAGTTTTTCAAATCTATTTTCCATCACTTCTAATCTGTCCCTTGGGCCCATTTCTCTTTTAAACCTACAAATAGGTCTACACAAACACTCATAGTTTCATTGTATAGTGAGTATTTTTCATTAGATTTGTGTGTTTTTCATATAATCCAACATTACCATTGTTTCAAGAACTTCAAACAATTATAATTGATTGTTTGCTCATTAAATACAACCACCATTTTCCCCAAATTGAATTAATTTGATTATCCTAGCATAAAAATTCCATGTTTTGTTAATCTAAATTTTTTTCGGGGAATTTTTTTTACCAAACCTAACTTCTATAGGTTTAGTGATTTACAAGCCTATTTTTTTACCAAACCTAATTCATTTTTATGAAAGGTGATTTTGGCATTGTTGGGTTTTTTCTTGTGCTCTTACACAACTATACTGATTCCTTGGGAACTTTACCTCTTCAATGCAGATCATTATTTCTTTGTTGTGCATATTTTTTGATAGATTTACCAACTAAATTTTATGTGAGTGAACCGTTGGGGATCTTCTCCTATGCCTCAATTTTTTTTTATCTCTCTTACATAGTCATACAAACGTGAATTATCTGCTAGGGTTTGGTTGAGACTCAAAGAAAGAGTCATTAGGAATTTTCAGGTGCATTCCGACAATATTGAAGGCTTTATTGAACACCACTAGATGGGAATTTCTCTTCAATCCCTTACTATCTCCAACTATTTAGCTCCCCCAAAAAGGAGATATACGTTGCATATCAGTTAGGGTGGATCACCACAGAGATCATACATTTGGAACCATTGCAATATGACATGAGATCCATTGGTAACCTTTCTATTGTCCTCTACAAACGAACTATAGGTCCATTGAATTCTAGGGTTTCATATCCATGAAAAATTTGTTTTGATGGGTGTTCTGCTTAGTCATACATATTTTTTCTAATACCTAGTTTGTTGCTTTCAACAATAGATCCATTGAGTGTAGCTTCGCCGTTTCCACACAACTCAAGGCGTTCAACCTTTATTATTGTTATATGTCACTCATTTTCCATCTTTGCAAATTGTGACCATCACCCACTTAGATTGGGTCCTCATTCCCAAAGATCTCAACCTTTTTGGATTTCCTTGTGGGAGAGATTGGTGGTATTGTGGTTCAATCAATTGCAAAAATAATAGAAGGCTTCCTCCCTGCAATCACATAAAACTTAGTTCTACGTAGATTTGATTGGTTTACAGGTGGATTTCTTGGCTTGAGTAGTTTTCTTTAGAGGGACTTTTACACTTTGTTGCATATCAGGTATTTAAACTTGTAGTTTCTTGGAACATGTTCCATCATTGTGTCTTCTACATCTTTGAAGTGATTAAATAATTGCAATCAACCTCCTATTTGCATTATTTTGTTAGTTACTTATCCTTTATCATCATGAATTGAAAGGTTTCTTTCGTCCCTAACTTGATTGGCACTAATTACACTGTTTGGAAGAGAAAGATGATTGGAATTATTAGGGGCAAGAATCACTAACATATTGTCAATGGTGACATCATGAAACCAGTCTTCGTTGGTCTCCTGATGATGATCCCAGAGTAGGGATCGAAACGTCGAGAAGTTTCAACTTACTAACGCAGCTTCCTTCCAAATCAATCATGAAACCAACTGATACCAAGGAACTAGTTGTATGGGAGGAACATTATGAATAAACTAGAGGTATCATTGGGTAAAATACCTCATGTATTCTACGGGTGAATATTGAAGTTGAACATAACCCTATTGTGGTATGGAAAATATTAGCCTCTATTTATGATAAGTGTGGTGATGTTTTTTCCTACTATCTAAAAAACAAAATCCATGAACTTGATTCTAAATACTTTTAAAAAATTGAGCCATTTCTTATTGAATTGAAAACTTATAATGAGAATCTTAACAATTGTGTTTTATAAGATAAGAAAAACGATACAACCCTCATTATTCTTGTAGACCATAAATTGCCTCCATCCTTTGATCTATTCATACAAACTAGGAATAGAGCTATTGAAATCGCTAAGGTATCTATGAAACCTAATTTTGAAGAGTTTTGCAAAGGATTTGTTTGTAAGCAAGACATGTTGTTCTCATTAGGTCAATTGGTCCCTAGGAAGGCTCATTTGGTACACAGTAAGAAAAATCCAGTAAAAGGTTCTCAAAAGAACACCAAGCCTCACACTAATAATACCTCCAATCAAACTTCTAATGATGTTCTTGCATAAGTTTCAAAGAATTATGAAAACCTTGCAAGTATTGTGGAAAACCCAATCACACTGGAAATAATTTATTTAAGAGGCGGAATGAACATACTAAAGCCAAGAAGAAAGCCTCCAAGGAACAACAGGTTTCTCTCACTACTTATTTTGTTCATCCATGCATCCCACTCATATGGAATGGATTCTAGATGCACGCACCTCATATCGTATGGTTGGTACTACTTCATTATTCACCTATTATGAAAAATGTTCCAAATATAAATTAAACTATAATTAATAATAATTAATAGTCATTAATAGGTATAATATTAAAATACATGCCTTTCAAATCCAATGCCTAAGTTGTATATAAGAGGCAACAATCATTTGTAATAATCATCTTTCATCAATATATTTATCAATTATTCAATATATGGGTTATTTCAAAAATGATGAGTTTATTCCAAATTATTTGAGAATATTTGGATAAAGATATTACAGTGGTATCAGAGCCAATCCAAGGCTTCCTTGAATTAGGTCTTTGACCTTAGTCAAAAGAAAGAGAGAAAGTTCTTAAAAAAAAGTGAAAAAACTAAAAACTAAAAACTAAAATAAATATAAAAACTGCAAATGGTTTCGTAAAAAAACTATATATGGTTTCTTTTCCAACAATAAACAACACATAATTTAATAACTTCAATATTACAGAATAATATTCATATTATTAATGTGGAATTTTTAAAATTCTATTTTTCTAAACTTTGTATGTATTAATTTATAATAATAACGTTTATTATTATAAAATTACTCAATCCCAAATAATTAAAATATTGTTATCAATTATAATAACATATATTATTATTATTATTATAGGTATAGTTATTAATTCTAATAACTATTGGAAAAAAATGAAAAAAAACAAAACAAAAGGGATTAATAAATATTAAATAATTATTATTTTGGAAAAATAAAGAAGAGAGGAAATACTAAAAAGGGAAAATTCGAAATTTCTCCAAGTACCAGATCAAGGATTATTACACTTTTATACCTACTTATTGTCGAATAAAAGAAGACAATTGATGCAAAGTCGTAATTGCAATTGTGGAAAACGCATATTCAACGATTAAGTTGTAGTTACAAGCAACATTTGAAAAGTTGGAGCAATATAAGGTGACCAATAAACGTCTACAAGTTGAGGTTAAGACGAATGATTGTTAAAATCAATAAGAGATGAAATTTGTCGCTTAAAACATCAAAATTGACAGTTGGAACTAACCATAAGAGATACCGAGAAAATGTTATCTAATAAGGATAAAGAAATATCTTGTTTTAAGTTCACAATAAAAACTTAGAAGACTAGATCAGAAAGTCAAAAAATGATGAAAAATCACCCTATGGAAGCGATAACGAATTGGAAAAAGAAATAAGGCGTATAAACAATTTCATCATGGACAAAGATACTGAATTGGCACAAGTCCGCAGAACATTAGAAATTCAAGGAGCAGATATAGGTCAACTTCAACAACAGATTAGTGAACTCCAGCAAAAAGAGAATGACACTAAAAAAATGCACAAATTGGAGATTGCAACTATCAAAAGCACACTATCAAATAACACCGAATTTTTTTTCAGATTAAAGAACCATAACAAGACGTTAGTCACAAAAATTAAGAAGTTGAAAAATAGTCGGAAGGCATAACACTCTACTGAAGACATTGAAGGAAAAATTCTAGACATGCAGGAGGAAAATAACTGCATTAGAAATCATAACGAAGACCTTAAGGAGCAACTTAAGAAGGCTGAAGATGACAAAAGATTGCAAGTAGAATTAATTAACAAGTTTTAAAATGATAACATACAATTATAAAACAAGTTGGAAAAGATATAGAACGAAACATTAAAAAATCAAGGAATGAAAATACAACATCCAACATAGATCAATGCCGAAAAGACGACTCTCATGAAAGAAAATAACATTGTGAAAATTTCCTATCAACAACCCAACCATATAAACCGGTATCCTAGAAAGTGGGAATTGTCGAAAGATAATGGTACTAATGTAATCAAAGCTCCTGACGACAAATCATTAAGGAATCCCAACAATAATCAATAGATCAATTTGGGATGGATTGATCCGTCAACATATCGGAAGTTATGCTCTACACTTAGAAGCTCGTATCGACATGGTTTATCAGCTACGACATCACAAGGAACGATGCGACCACATTATAAGGCTTTGAGGACAAAGCCTTTCTAAGATAGAGGCAATGCTACAAATATAAATTAAAATATAATTAATAATAATTAATAGTCATTAATAGGTATAATATTAAAATACATGACCTTTCAAAGACAATGCCTAAGTTGTATATAAGAGGCAACAATCATTTGTAATAATCATCTTTCATCAACATATTTATCAATTATTCAATATGTGGGTTTATTCCGAATTATTTGAGAATAATTGGATAAACATATTACAAAAAAATAAAGCATAAGGTTCAGAAAGTTGCAATAAGTGATGGTAAACAACTTTCAATAGACCATTCTAGTAATATTCAGGTTTCTAATCGTGTGCTGCAATATGTTTTCATGTTGAAGGCGTGCCCATAAATATCCTTTGTATTTATCATGCTTGTCCAAAATGGTGTAAATTTGAAGCATGGACTAATAGATGTCCTGAATGATATCAACAACAACTTCCAAATAGTTTCATATATCCCGATTGATCATGAAGCTAGTTTGTTTAATTTTTGTGGTTTTACTTCACACAACAAACAACCATTATACACTTATGGTGCACATTCTAATGAGCACAATAAATTGTGGTGTGAACGGTTAGGTCATTTGAATTATGGAAAAATGTAACGGTTGTCTAAGATGCTACTTGGTGTACCTCCAATTTCTTCCACTAAGGGTGTTTGTGAAGGTTGTTTACTGGTAAGCATCACAAAGTAATTTTTGACAAGCATAAAACTTGGCATGCCCAAGAGAAATTACAACTACTTCATAGTGACATATTTGGTACTATTGAGATTCCTTCATTATTAGTTTCTACTTATTTCATTAGCTTCAATTATCATTACAGTAGGAACAATTGGGTTTTATCTCTTAAAGCATAAAAGCGAAGCCTTTATTGTAATTCAATACTTTAAAACCCTAGTTGAAAAGCAATATGGTGAATGCATAAAGATTATTTGGATTAATAATGTGGGGGGTATACTAAGAATAAATTTGTACCATATCTATCTAAGCATGGAATTCAACATCAAAAGGTTGTTACTTACCCAAGGTTCAATATAATGGGGTTGTCGAAAGGAAAAACAAAACCTTGGTTGAAATGGATATATGTATGTTGTATTCAAAAGGAATGAAGAATATATTTTGGGCTGAAGAAATTTGTTGTGCTAAGCATATTCTAAATAGTGTCCCTACCAAAGTAGTTTTGTAGGTTAATCCTTAAAAAAAGTAACCTAAACATTAGCAATTTAAAGGTATTTGGATGTGAATGTTGGGATCATATTCCCTATGAAAAATGGAATCAGTTGAATCCCAAATATCATAAATGCATATTTATTGGTTATAGCGAGGATTCTAAAGCATATAGGTTGTTTGATTCATCTGTTCAAGATTTTATCATTTTTCAAGATCTACAATTCAATGAAGTATCTCCACCACTTGAATCTATTGAACCTCATGTTTCCTTGAAATTACCTCAATCTTTAGTTAATCCAATGTTTGTTACTCCTTCTTCAAGTACTATGCAAGGCCTGCATTCTATTTCCCCTATCGGTTTTAGTGATCCACCTGCATCTATTAAATCTATACTATTGTGGTTCCCACCACTACTCACACTCTTCTTGTTTAGGCATGGAAAACACTTGAATCTGTAGGTTTTGACGTTGATCTTCCATC
Source organism: Pseudotsuga menziesii (assembly GCA_001517045.1). Classification (NCBI taxonomy): domain Eukaryota; kingdom Viridiplantae; phylum Streptophyta; class Pinopsida; order Pinales; family Pinaceae; genus Pseudotsuga; species Pseudotsuga menziesii. Next base: position 365,766 of record LPNX010713841.1, read on the forward strand.
CAACAATGGTAGGACTAGATATGCTTCTGATTTCATGGAAAAAGTGTTAGACACATATGATCCTTCCACTTATGTAGAGGCTAAAGGAAATCCAGAATGGGAGAAAGAAATGGATGTTCCACTTCCTTTTGGAAAGAATCTTGGTACTTGGATCCATAGTTCCACTTCCTTTTGGAAAGAATCTTACTGGGTATAAAGGGGTTTATAAAAGAAGTTCATTGTATAAGGATATATTGAAAAACATATGGCTCGGTTAGTCTCCAAAGTATTTATTCATAAAGTATATATATATTACATTGAAACCTTTGCTCCAATTGTTAAAATGAACACCATTAGAACCATCATTTCTCTTGATGCATCCTTTCAATGGGAAATTTTCCAAATGGACATTGTCAAGAGTGGTTTTTAAATGGTCTCTATGAAGAAATTTATATGAAACAAGCACATGGTTTCATCACCTATGAACATTCAAGTTTGGTATGCAAGTTGAACAACTCTTTGCATGGTCTTAAACATGCACCTAGGGCTTGGTATGAGAAAATTGATACTCATTCATTGAAGGTTGGTTTCAAGTGGTGTTGATATGATCCATAGTATGTGTATTAAATTATTTGAATATGATTTCCTCATTTTTTTCCTTTATGTGTATTATCTAATCCTCACATGAATCCAAATTACCTTAATTTAGAAACTAAAGAATGATCTCAAGCATAGTTTTGAAATGACATATTTAGGCCTATTACATTATATTTTAGGTATTCAATCTAGGGATATTCCTTTCTCAACCTAAGTATGGTTTGGATATGCTACCTTAGTTTCATATGAGTGATTGTAAGTTTTCACCAACACCATTTCAGTTAGGAGTCAAATTAATTGTTGATTGTGACACTCTGCTTGTTATTACTACACTCTATTGTCAACTTGTTGGGATTTTGATATGTCTGACACATAGAAGGATTCATATATCATTTGTTGTTAGAATTGCCTCTAGGTTTATACAAAAACCTCATGACAACCATTGGAAAGAAGCAAAAAGGATTCTCAAGTATCTTCAAGGAGCTCTCCATTATGGTGTTTTCTATTATAGTAAGGATTATATTTCACTTCTTTGTTACACTGATTCTTCTTCGGTAGGAGATACTATTTACAAGAGATTTATTCTAGGATATGTATTTCATCTAGGCTAGGTCCAATTTCATGGTCCAGTAAGAATTTAAGAACACTTACTCTTTATTCTTATGAAGTAGAGTCTAGGGAAACTAAGGAAGTAGCTAAAGAAGTAGTGTGGATCCAACATGTCCTTACCGATATTGGATTGGTTTAGAATGGCGTTACTGAGTTGAGATGTGATAATGAGAGAGATATCCAACTTGATTATAATTGAATATACTACTCCAAAACCAGACACATTGACATTGATACTCATGATATTCGGGACCTAGTTGTTGATGTTGTTTTTTGTTTGAAGTATTTTCCCATTGAATAACAAGTTGTTGATATATTTACCAAATCCATGACAAAGGAGATGTTTCCCCATATTTTCAACTTATTGAGGATGTGGTAATTTTTCATCAAGGGTAATGTTATCATAATGACATCTTCTTCCAATTATGTTTTATCCCTCTAGTCATCATTAAGGGGGAATGTAAGAATGTGATTAATGATTTCCTAGTGGTCTCATTTACAGTTTGTATAGCCTAAGGCATTTTGTAAATACAATGAGTCTTACTTGAATATTGGTCATGGTATTCTTAAACAACTCACTAATTTATAAAGTGAGTTTATCCTACATTCATCACGGGATACATTCTCTTGTCCATCTACGCTATATAATAGAGGCGAAGGAGGATCAATAGTAGAATGTGAATGATATGTACATATGTGGAGATATCAAGCATCGTATATTGTAGATTACACTTAAATCAAAGAAGACCAACTTCCATGGATGTTTCCCCACCTTGGGATTTTACCACATAAACACTCTCCTCTTATCTCTCTTGTTTATTGCTTCATGATTTACTATTATGTTGATGCTTTTGATAGGATTTTAGATTGGTTATGTATTATTGAATATGTTCTTGATCCAACAAAAAGTGGATTTTTTTTCATTTTGCAGATTTTTCAAGGTAAATTAGGGTTGCTACACTTAGTTCCATTCATATAGATTTTTGTCCAAAATATGAGTTGCTCTTGAAAAAACTCCAAGGGAAAAATATATATATATTTACAACATAAGTGGAGATATTGTTGATTTAAAATAAAATATTTTAGGTTTTTTTTACAAGTGGTGACTAGAAGTATTGCAAATGATATATCTTTTGATAAAGTGCTCAGATTTCTTCTAGATCAATGCCAGTAGATGTAGAGTGGTTATGAAATTTCATAATTGTGGACAAAATATATATTCCGATCAATATTGATGGATTTATGGTTATTTCAAACTTGTCTCCTCAAAACCCTAGCCATATAATATATCTCCATTGAAAAGTAAGATATCTCTTCCAAACCCTAGTTTTTTTTAGGGTAAATGTTGCAAATATATTTATAAAGGAAGTGGTACCATTTTTTTTGTAAATTCATAAACTAGTCTATTGAAGTAAAATAGTAGTAAAATAAAAAATATAGTTCAAAGTAGCAAATATGCAAGCAGGAAGTAGCATAAAAGGAGTTAAATCCCGCCACTGAGGGGAATTCATGCCTTTATAGACCGAGTGATCCTCCTTGTGAGAGGGAAAACATATCATAGTGACACAAAAATTGATAGTATTAAAATATGAAAACTGAATATAACTACTATAATTAGTAGGGGAATCTAAACTTGAAGAGGCCCAATAAAAAAGAGGTAGCAAAGAAGCCATGAAACCTGGATTATGGCTTGGAGGGTGGCTCCTCCTCTATTGGAACCTCGAACCCGAATTCTAATTGAGAGTTTGGTTGACTCGTAGTTGAGGAAGAAAGTGGGTTGGTAGAAGCTTGACCATTGTGCTTGACTAGGATTCCTCCATCACTACTGGTAGTTTCTTCATTGTTGTCATCCTCCTCACTGCTGGAGGGGCTTCACTTTAACGAAAGAGGCTCTGCTTTTTTGTGTTTGGCCGCAGTGTTGAGTGCAGCTTTGTCGTACTTGGTGTTGGACATGATCCTTGTGGATTTTTCCATGGGGATTTCCTGTAAATATTGATTATGCCACTTGTGCAGCATAGTGGTTTCCTTGATGTGTTGTACGAAAGAGGCTCAGACTCGTTCCACGGAGTTAACTCTTCCTTGAAATATCCCGAGATTACGTTCCTTCTAGATATTCCAGATGATGAAACCTGTGATGAGTCGTAAAATCCTGTTGAGTAGAGGATTTTGATAGGGACGGTTTTCTCAGTGCTTGATGGTTTCTGAAATGTCCCCCCTACAACGATTAGTTCTCTTACAAATGAAGGAAATCATGTCCCAAATTCTGTTAGAGAAGGAGAAATAATCTAGAAGATGGTCCATGGTTTCCTCTTTTTCTTTACATAGAATACATTGCGAGGGTCTAATGAAGCCTTGCTTGAGGAATTTATCCCATGTGAGTAAACGCTTATGTAACACAAGCCAAAGAAAAATGGTAACTTTAGGCAAAGTTTTTATCCCCCAAATTTTGGCCCAACAAAGTTTTGGTTGCTCATTGAGGCGATTGATGGAAATCTGGTATGCTTATTTTATGGAGAACATACCATTGGGCTTGTATACCCATCTAAGAATATCAAGACCATTCCTAGTTCTGATGAGTCTTTGATGAAATTCTTCCCATAGTGAGTCAAAATATGCCTATTGTTGGGTTAGATGCCATATGTCATAGGTCAACCAATCGTGAAAGTCCTGTTGAGTGTTATGAACCCAAAATGTGTTGAATTTTTCATGATGGGGGAGAAAAAAGGTATTATGATAAGGATGAAGATTGTGCATAGAATCCAAGCACATGAACTAGTTCCAGGAGTTCATCTAGAAATTGGCTAAGGATTTGTCATGAATCTCCCAGAAGATATGTTGCTGGACAATATGACGTTGAGAGTTGGATGCGTTCCATACGAGAGAGCCCTTTATGTCATGTGAGTACCTTATGAGGATATGATATGGCTAGTTGGTGGCATATTGTTTGTTCCATAGATGGGCCCATGGGATGCTATTTTTAGTGATCGAGTTACACCAAATTTTAGCACTTAGTATTTCATTATTTTGAGTCGGATACCAAAGACTAAGTCCCCTGTCAATCTTGGTATGACAAACGGTTTCCCATTTAACCAAGGACCAATTTTGTGAGGCTTTGTCCCCTTGCCAGAGGAAGGTGCGTTTCAGATACTTGATGGATTTGAGTACCCATTTAGGGCGGCTAGCACATAGAAAAGATAGAGGGGAATATCTTGTAGAACATATTTGATAAGAAAAAGGCGACCAACTAGGTTGAGGGTGTATGGGGTCCACTGAGAGAGCCAGAGCTCAAGTTTGGCAAGAAGATCCCTCCAAGAAGAACGTTTGAGTGCAGAGTATATGAGTGGAGTGCCAAGATACTTTGAGGGGAGGCTCGTAGCCTTAAAACCTGAGATTCTAGAAATGTTTTGTTGGCAGAGAAGGGGTGTGATAAAAAATAAGACTTCATATTTTTCATGATTAAGGGCCATACTATAGGATTTGGAGAAGGTGGAAAGGATATTACTCATGAGGGTTCTAGCTTCCTGGACAGAGGGATGTCCCATAAACAGATTATCATCCACGAATTTCGGATGGGTGAGAGAGGTATGATCATGAAGAGAGATACCTTTTAGAGTGCCAAGGGCGTTGGCATGTGTGAGAATTTTCCCCAAACTTTCAATCATGACAATAAAATGGAAGGGAGAGAGAGGATCTCCTTGTTGCATACCTCAAGAAGGATTGAGAGTTATAGGGGGGACACCATTAATGAAAAATGAGAAGAAAGCAATGGAAATAAGCTAGAGAATCCAGTGTATCCAAGAGTGATCAAACCCAAAGGAGATAAGGATTTGTTTGATGAAATTCCAATTGAGTTTATCGAAGGCTTTGGAGAGATCAAGTTTGAAGAGAGAACCAAGATTTTTGGAGACTTTGAGGGATTGGGTAACTTCGTGAGCCAGAATGATTCCGTCAAGGATTTGATTTCCTTCCACATAACCACTTTGTTCCAGAGAGATGAGATGAATAAGTAGAGACTTGAGATGGTTGGAAATGACTTTGGTGATGATTTTGTAAAGGACATTGCAGAGAGCTATGGGTATGTACTTACATAGAGTGGCAGATTTGTACTCTTTTGGATTAAGCGTGAAGAAGGTGTCATTGATAGCCGAGAGAATCTTCTGATTGCTTCGATATTCTTCCACCATTTCCCATATCTCGTGTTGAGAAAATCCCAACAGAAGTGAAAGAAATTGGCTGTGAAACAGTCAGGTCTTGGGGCTTTGTCTTCCTTCATTTTTTTAATCGTTTTTTCCACCTCTTAGAGTGTGGTGGGTCTCATAAACATGGAAGTTTTTTCAGCCGTGACCAAGGAGGGGATATGTGAGGTTACCTACTATATAGCCTCATCTCGATCCTGATCATTTTCTGTGAGAAAATATTCATAAAATAAATTAAGTTCTGCTTTAATATCTTTGTAAGTTTCCAATCTATTTCCCTCTGTGTTTTTTACATGGGTGATGTGATTATGCATTCGGTATTGGATAGTGGAGCGATGGAAGAAATAAGTATTGCGCTCTCCCTCATGTAGCCATTTAATTATGGATTTATGCTTCCAGAGTATCTCTTCCTATTTGGATCGCTCCTCTATCTGGGAATAAAGATGTTGCTCCTGCTTATTCATCTCCTCTGTTCTGCCAGTGGTAATGATCTGTTGTTGCAATTGCTCCATTTCTTGTTCGAGTTGAGCTTTGTAAGTGAAGATATTGCAGAAAGTGTGCATGTTCTAGTGTTTGAGAGGATTATTTAAGATCTTACATTTCGCTTGCATTATGTACATGTAGGAGGAACCGGTGACCTGAGTGGTTAGCCACCAATCCTTGATCTTCTCAGGAAAATCAGGGTGAGTGAGCCACAAAATTTCAAAGTGAAATGGCTTTCTATGGGTCGCCTCATCCAGCTGCCAATTTAAGCATATGGGCCAGTGATCAGATCATGCGGATGAAAGAATGGATGTTGTGAGTTCCTCATTTCTAAGCATGAGATGTTCGGCGTGATGACGAAACGATCAAGCTTGGTGGATATCTAGGCAATTCCTCCTCTGCGATTATTCTAGGTGTGAATGCCATTATTGGTATCCATGTATATCGAGCCATTATTTCCAATGAAGACCTTAAAGAGAATATCTTCCTGGGAGAGTGATCGTTGTCCTCCTCGTTTATATTTTAAAGAGGTGATAATATTGAAATCCCCTCCAAGAATATCTATGGGATAGGGTTGACCCTGAATGTTCCAGTTTAAAAAGTATAGGAAACAAATTTTATGATCATAAAGTTGAGTACCATACACATTGGTAATTCTTCCATGTACATTGGTGCCAATAGGATGGATGTGGACAAGATGGAGTGAAGAGAGGACAAGAATTTATATAGATTTACTTCCATGGGGTTCCAGGAGATAGTTAGACTCCCTGAAGCCCCTTCTGATTCAACAGAAATGGATCTGCTACCACACCATAATCTAGCCATTAGATTGTCTAAGTTGTCGGTGTTGGTTTTGGTTTCTTGTAACATGAGGATGGTGGTTTTTTCCTGCTGGATATTCCTTTTCAACATTCTATGTTTATTGGTACTTTTGATTCCCCTTATATTCTAGGAGATCACCTTCATTTATTAACAGTTGGGTTGGAAAGTAAGAACTCCGTAAGCTGGGAATATTGCCCCGATTCCACTAGCCTGGTTCCAAGAGTGGCAATTCTTTGTATGTTTGTTTTTATGCCTCTCTTTTAACTTCCTTAACACTCTTTTTTATTTCCTTGGGGCTATTGGTGATAATCCCAAGTCTGGAATGAGTTCTAGACGAGTTTAATATATCAGTTAATAGTTGAATTTGCTTGGGATCTACTACATGTAATGTGTTTTTTTTGCAGGTATCTTCTAGTCCCGAAAGATCTAGATCTCCTAGATATATGTCCCCCGTATCCTCATCCATTAATACATCAATGTATTGAGTGGAGGTGGGAATATCCGGGCCATGAGTGCTTTCTTCAGGGGGTTGAGGTTGTTTGTAGGGATCATCTTTTGTGTTCTTGTCAGATTATGCATCTTTCTTGCCTTTATGGGATTCTTGATTGAGTCGCTTCATTGTGGGAGGTTCTCCATCCTTCCCACTAGCTTGTTCATCATGTTGGGTAGCTAGTGCCTCAAATTTGTTGTTGGTAGTGGGATTGGATGGTTTGCTAAAAATGTGATTCTTCTTTCCTTGTTTCCTTCTATTCGTGACTTTCGTGAATCCCTCTTCATCTACATTAAGGTTTTTTTTATGCTTAATGGGGGCTCTGATCTAAGGGAAGTCTTGATATATATTTCCATGCTCATGACACTTTCTGCATCTCAAAGGCACATTCTCATAGTCTAGCGGTTGCACCCATTTTGTATCCTCATGTGCCAGAGTGACAGAGTCCAGTAGTGTTTTAGCTATGTGCATATAGACACAGATTTGGGCATAAGATGTGTACCTTTGTTGCTTGGTTTGATAAACAACCTTGACAATATCTCGCAGGGAATTTTCGATATCCTTGAGAGTCTCTTCGTCCCAATAGTCCCGAGGAATTGAATATAGTCGAACCCAAACTGGTGCCCATGAGAAGTTTTCAGTGTCTCGATTGAAGAGTTCAACCCAATTTCTAAGAAAGAGGCTCGCAGAGTTGAAGAAATAAGGTCCTCCTCTGAGTATACGATCTATGTCCTCCAGCAAGGAGAAAATAATGGTGAAGAATCCTTCAGAGCCTAGTTGCAGGTCAAAGTGCGCTTTTGGCTTCCATTTAATGGTGATCTAGTTGAGAACAGATTTTTCCATGGGCCAAATACTTATGAACTTCCCAATGAGAGCATAGGCCTTCATGTAGTCGATTCTGGTGTTGATTCTGGAAGGAGAAATATTAATCCTAGGTTTTTCAGAAGACATGGCTATGCATGTATGGATTTTTGGTTTATCCATTGATGTAGTCAGAGTCGGTTGTTCAGCAATGTGCCCAGTGATGTCAGGTTGCAAGGCGTCATTGGGCAGGGATCTTCCAGAGGTCAGATAATTGTCCTGAAAATGCATGGGACAGGAAGAATCCAACGGGGACCAGGAGGGACTAAGCATCTCTCCCATGCAAGTAGACATGAGTGGGTACAAGAGATAAAGAGGTAAAAAATAAAATAGTTTAGGGTAAAACAATAGGAGCAAGACAATACCAGGTCACAGAGAAGCCACCAATCAGCTTATTGAAACCCTAGTGCAAACTCTCATTGTCCACTTCAGGTTTCAATCAAGGAAGTGGTGCCATTACATGGAATGCTCAAGGAAATTGTCTCCAACAAGTTCATCAAGTTCATATCAAACTTTTTAAAAGAAATTGTCTTCGTGTAATGTATGTATAATACAATTTTAGTATATTTTATCACTCACAAGTTTCTATTAAAAATGAGAAAGTGAATAAAATAATAGAAAACATGTTTGAAATATATGATATGGACTATTTAAGTGGGAGGATTACCATAATGTAATGGATTATACATATAAAAATGGGCACCATGCATAATTGGAAATGATCCCATTTGAGTTTTCATAAAAGAAAAAATCGCAATTTATATTTAAGGGAGAATAAAAAATACAGTTTGTAGGAGCTAGAATTACCCTCAAAATGTGAAAACTAGAAATCCCATAATTTGCATTTTTGAAAACCTTTGCATTCCCTTGTACTTCAAATCCTTACATGTATTTTATCTTTAATACTTTTATTGAAAAAAAATGTTGAAAAGGAGATCAACAAAAAAATAACACCTCTTTAAGCAAGGGCCCAATCAGGGAGGTGCGTTGATGAATGTAGCTATTGTGTATATTTGCAAGTTGCATTGTGTTGTGTGATTGCAATTTCTAACGTTGTGGTTTCATCTATTTTTTACATTTAAAAAAACTTATTTTCCTACGGATTTTATAATGATTTCGATTTTTCCAACATTGTTCAAAGTTAGTGAGTGTTGAACAAATGGATATGGTTTACCTTATTTTGAATCCCAACATTGTTAAATTTCAAGAAGTTGAATGAATGGTTAGGGTTTATTTGTTGTTTTCATTGAACAATTTTCTATAGAATGAGTTCTTTAACTAATTTGCAATGAACAATTGTGTTAGTTCTTAAAGATAGGAAGTAGTTAGTTTCCCATAGTTTCTTTCATAATAAATTACATGCCATTCAATTGTAGTTAACTTAGCACATCTTAACAACTAGAAATGTTATAGTTGCATATATAGTGTTCAACATCTTGAAGCTAACACACCAATATTCATAAATTAGTGTAGGCTCGTAGTATTCAACAACCATTCAACCCCACCTATTATGTGAAATCACATGATATATATTTAATTTATTATAATCCTTATTTGGATAAATTATATTTTCCATAGATATAAGGACCACAATGGTGTTCCAGTTGTGGTTTCGAACTCACCATGCATGTTCTCATTACATGCCTCATGGGACCTTCATCACATTGAAATTGGGTCCCTCCTTTAGACATTTGAGAGGTCAAAAGGTTGAGATTATATTATTGAGATCATTTCATTCCCCCTAAACCCATTCGACAATGAGTCCATCTAGATAACCCATCCTCATCATGTTATGAAGTACTTGCAATTTGACACAATGCAGCATACCCAACCAATTATACAATTGTTGAGGTGATAGGGTACTCCAATTTTATTAGAGTCCAATTGTCCAATTTTCCACCATTAACTTAATTTTTTCTATTCTGATACCAACATCATATTATATAGTTTCTTTTAGATAATATTAGTGGAAGCATACTACGATAACCTAAATGAATTATTTTCAAAGCTAAACATGAATACAATTCTATCATGCATACAACCATAATTATGATAATTAAAAAATACACACAAGAACACCATTCTATCATGCATACAACCATAATTATGATAATTAAACAAATACACACAAGAACACTAATATTGCAAAGTAAATAATGCAAGACTACAATGCAACATAATAATTCATAATAATAATCGCAACACTTAGCTTTATGGAATATTACTCAAACTAATTGTTAGTGAAGGCCATTCCTCCTAGCCTTAGGTACTTTGTCACACTAATCCTTTCTTTGATAGATTCCACCCCCAAGTTGAGGCCATCGTTCCACAAGGATAAATATTCTAAGGCATTCTACCCAACCCAAAACTCAAGAAATCTATGGTGCCAAATGTTATATTTTTTTAAATTATAGCAATATATCTTAATTGCATTTATCAATAGGATCACTAGAAGATAGACAAGCACAGAACAATAAAAAAAGTATTTTTCACCTGGGAAACCCGATTGGGAGAAAACCCAGCAACCTTCGTTTAGAGATAATAATTCTGAGATCAGAGTACAATGAAGAAAGAAAATAAAAATATTGAAACCTTGAAACAATCTTCTTCTGTGGTGTGTTCGAACTTCTCTGGGATTTTTTGTAGCTACACTATGTTAGAAACTGTGCACTTCACTTGTGATGTTGTGCTACATTTGTATTTGATAATGAGGAGGAGAGCCTCCTATTTATACTTCCCACCCATAAATTAACTGGGGACGATTTCACTTGGGGGAGCAATATATTTGTATATTTCATAATTTTATATTTTATTCATTTATTGTTGGCTTTTCACCCCAAGGATTACATTGTTATTTCTAAGGTTTATATGAATTATTACAACAAGTTCAACTCCCAAAGGAGGACATTAAGAATAGCTTCTGAAGTTGCACAAACTCTAACACTCCCTCTCAACAAGGAAGGTATTCTTCGGTCTTCGTCAACATCATGATAATTTGGGTTTCAAATGTACATCTATAATGTCTCCATCATCTCTAAACGTACTGAAGGTTTTCTTTATGAATATGTTCTATCTGGACGTTTGAGAGAGAATATTATGCTACCTATATGTCTCTAGTGCCGATGGAATACTTCCATACCTGGCTACATATCCTAGATGAGCACACGTGCACGACCATCTACTACCTATTTGTCTCATCTGCTGATGGGGTACTCCCATACCTAGTTGAGAACCTGAACAAGTAGAGGTACATGTGCAATCACACGACTATCTGTTTTCTGTCTGCATCATCTGCCAATGGGATTTCTCCCATACCTGGCTGAGCACCTGGACAAGCAGAGGCACCTGTGTGAACCCGACCATCTACTACATGTCCATCTCATCTGCCGATGGGATTTCTCCCATACCTGGATGAGCAGAGTTACCTAGGAAAGAGTATAGTGATTCTCTCATTCATATCTCCCTCTCAAGGAGGGATATGTTCTCTTCTACTCCAAGTCTTCCACGAAAGTATTCAAATTTCACCCTGGGAAAAGGCTTGGTGAGAACATTAGCAGCTTGGTCATATGTCAGAATATACTGTAGCTCGATCGCACCTTTCTACACCATATCACGTATGAAGTGATATTGAATCTCTATGTGCTTTGAATTGTCATGAAATACAAGATTCACTAACATCTACACACAACTCTGGTTATAACATTGAATCACAGTTGGCTCTGGAATGTGTCCAAACAAGCTTGCAAGAAGTTTATGAAGCCAAAATGCTTCTCGGGCTACTGAACTAGTAGCCATATACTCGACCTTTGTAGTACTAAGAGCTACTGAGTTCTGCTTCCTACTACACCAGGAAATAACTGCAGACCTAGACTGAAACAACATCCTGAAGTAATCCTCCTATATGTAGTGCATCTGACCCAATATGAGTCTGTAAACCCTTCTGATTCCAAGTCACATTTTGAATCATATCGTAGACCATATCCCACAGTTCCACGTAAGTCTTTGAGAACATGTTTGTAGCAATCTAGTGAATCTGCCTCGGTTCACACATGAACTAACTGAGGGAATTCACAACAAAACAAATGTCTGGTTTGGTGTTCGTCAAATACATCAAGAACCCAACCAATTGACGATACATGGTGGGATCAATCAAATTTGAATCTGAAGCAGAATCCCTCATCTTCTTCAAATTTGCATCCATCGGAGTAGCTATGGACTTGCAGTCCAACATTCTAAATCTCTTCAGTATATATATGGTGTATTTTCCTTGTCTTAGAAAAATCTCTTTCTACCTCTTCCATACCTCTAATCCCAAGAAGTAATGCATTAATCCAAGATCCTTCATTTTTAATTCAAAGGCGAGTTTCTTCTTACACCATAAGATAAGTTTCTCATTTTCAGTAAGAAACAAGTCATCAACATATAGTACCAAAATCAGTGGCCCATCATTCACAACATAGTAGTAAAGGTTGGGGTCTGCGTCACTCTTGGTGAATCCCATACTCACCAAGAATCTTTCTATCCATCCATACCAAGCATGAGGTGCTTGCTTGAGTCCATATAACTCATTTTTCATCTTGCATATGGGAGACTCCTTTCCATGGACAACAAACCCTTCTAGTTTTTCAATATATACTTCTTCCTCAATAGTACCATTGAGAAATGCAGTCTTAACATTCATCTCATGCAACTTCGATCCCATAGCTGAAGCAATACCAATGATCGATCTGATGGAAGTGTATCGAGCCACAAGACCAATCACAATCAACTCCCTCTTTCTTGGAGAACCCTATGGCAACAAATCTGGCCTTGTATTTTTCAACACTCCCATCTGCTCCATGTTTTATTTTGTATATCCATCTGGAAGTTACAACTGAATTCCCCTAAGGTATCAGTACAATATCCCACACATCATTCTTCATGATGGATTGATATTCTTCCACCATGGAATCCTTCCAAACTTGGTGTCTAGATGCATCTTCATAAGTGGCGGGTTCTGAGTCAATGATATGACTCATCAATGCAACATAACTGGAGAACCTATGAGGTCTTTTTCTTTCCCGAAAAGTGCCATGTGGAGCTCCATGCCCCTCTACATCCTGTAAGGTTTTTTGTTCCCATTTAGGTGTTTTCCGACTTGCTGTCATATCTTCGAGAACATCAACTGTTGAGGTTGGATCAATGGGATCGATGGGTTCATATTTTCCTGCTAACTCGTTCTAAACTGGAGAGGGAGATTATTTGATCTCCAATTCCTCATCATCGATCTCCATGTCTGATCCTTTTCCTTTCCTGGCTTCCATTTCTTCTTCAAAGGTCACATCCCTGCTAACTTCGATCTGTCTAGATCCTGGGATATAGATTCTGTAGGCCTTTGAATTTTCAATGTATCCCACAAAAGTTACCTTCTTTCCTGAAGGTTCTAACTTCGTCCTTTTCTCTTTGGGAACATGTATGTAGACTGGACAACCAAAGATTCAGAGGTGTCCCACTTCTGGTTTTACTCCTATAAAGGCTTCGTTAGGAGTCATGTTCTTCACCATCTTATGTGGGCATCTGTTCTGTACATATACAGTTGTTCTAGATGCTTCTGCCCATAAGAACATGGGTAGACGTTGGTCATGAATCATGTCTTTGGCTGCCTTGACAATTGTTCTGTTCTTTCTTTCAGCAACCTTGTTTTGTTGGGGATTGTAGGGAACTGTAAGCTCCCTCTTAATTCATGCTTCTCTACAAAAATCATTGAATTCTATAGAGGTATATTCGCCACCATTATCTGATCTTAGAATCTTGATCCTCTTCCCTAACAAATTCTTGACTTGTGCTTTGAACTCCTTGAATTTACTGAGTACTTCCTCGGATTCCTTGGTATTAAGAAAGTAGATCCAATTCTTCTGTGAGTAGTCATCAATGAAGGTCACATAGTTATGATATCCTCCCAATGAGGAAACTATCATTGGGACACACAAGTTGGAGTGCACTAGATCCAAGATTTCTTTGTATCTGGTCTCACTATCAGGGAAGGATTTCTTGGAATTCTTTCCAAGTGCACATCCTCTACATGTTCAATCATGGTCTACCTGTAGCACTGGTATACCCGTAACTATGTACTTAACTGCTAGGAGAGATCTGTAATTTATATGAGCTAGTCTTCAGTCCCATAGATCACCCATACTTATAGCATCATGGACTAGGGCTTGGATTGGTAGAGTGTTTAGTTGATACAAGCCCTCCTCTCCCATATCTTTTTTTTGAGTTCGTATGCCAAGCAAGTACTTTTCCATCTGAAAATGCTACTTTATATCCTTTGTATTCTAAGGCTGAGATGGAAACCATTTTTATTTTCATACCAGGTACATAAAGCACATTGCTTAGGTGTAGAGTATCATTAGTCTCTAGCTAAAGGGAGGTAGCCCCAAATCCCTTAACAATGTATTTGGCATCATCTCCAAGTACAACACAGAGATGGGAATATTTCTCAACTACTTTTGAGAGATTTTCTTTATATCCCTTCATGTGTCTAGATGCACCACTATCTATGACCAAAGTATCAATAGTCGTGGGAACCGTATCTAATAAAGTTGATATGAAGAATAATTTTGTACGATCTTCATTCTTTTGTTTCTTGTGATGATGATCTTCCTCTACATCAGAAATTGAAGCTTCATGCTTCCTTTTGTGAGAACTTCAACAGCTACTGGCATAATGACCGTATTTCTTGCACCTATAGCATTGGATCTGAGATAGACCCTTCTTTTGCTTCTTCTAATCTAGGGGAGGATTTGATCTCTTATCTTGATGCTTATGAATGCGTAGCTTCCTTCACCTTCCCTTGCTTTTCTTGGTATGAGATACAAATGCTTGATCTTCCTCAAGTTGAGTATCATGGAGACTTTAGCGTGCTGCAATTCTGGTTTCTTCCCGAGTGTAATCTGGGAAACTTGGTTCAACCACTTATAGCTTGGATGAAAGACTCCCAAGATGGTGGGAAACCATTTAAGGTGGTCATGACAAGATCCTTTTCTTCAATATTTTATCCACTGGACTTTCGCTTGTCCAGGAGCTCGGTGATCCTCTTGAAATATGAGGCAATGTTCTTGGACTTCGTCATCTTCATATTCAATAGTTGATTCCTCAATGTGAGAGTCACATTGATGCCACTTTTTTCAAATAGATTCTTTAGGGTTTTGAACATCCTTCTCTCCGTTGACTTTTCTAAGATCTGAGGAACCAATTGATCTCTAACTGAGTCCACTAAAATCCTCCTTTCTTTGGCATCATCCTTTCTCCAACGAGGTTTGTCTTCTTCGGCTTCAGGTTTTGGGACCTTCTCCTTTACAAACTGTAATAGGTCATTTTATTCTAGTAGAAGAAGAACCCTATAATTCCAGGGGATAAAATTGGAATCCTCTTCCAAATGATCTTCAACATTCATGCTGATCATCTTGACTACAGATCTAGATCTGAGACCCCAGTAGAGTCTAGGTCAAAAAATGAAAGTTGGAGTTTTGGAAAATTGACTCCACATATAAATGCGCTTTATGGAGGCAAGTTGAGTAGAGGTAGAGACGAGCCAAAGTCGTGTAAAAAGTAGGTCAAAACTAGAAACCCTAATTTCTGATGCAACTGCAGAATTAGGTCAAAATTGAAAGTTCTCAGAATTGAATTATGTCTTCACCAAAATATGTGCCCTCCTTAGAGAGAAATTCCCAAGGATCTTTTTCTGCCAAAAGGTTGAGTGAAGACCTTGAAAGATGAAACCCTAGTTTCGATAGGTTGCCGACATAGTTTCGGCAATGGCTTCTTCTAGTACTGCTCTGATACCATGTTAGATTTTCTTAAAATTATAGCAGTATATCTTAATTTCATTTATCAATAGGATCACTAGAAGATAGACAAAGCACAAAACAATAATACAAGTATTTTTCACCTGGGAAACCCAATTGGGAGAAAACCCAACAACCTTCGTCTAGAGATAATAATTCTGAGACCAAAGTACATTGAAGAAACAAAAGAAAAATATTGAAACCCTGAAACAATCTTCTTCTGCAGTGTGTGCAAACTTCTATGTGTTGTTGTGTAGTTGCACTCTGCCAGAAACTATGCACTTCACTTGTGTTGTTGCGCTGCTATTGTATGTGATAATGAGGAGGGGCGCCTCCTATTTATACTATTTTCCCACCCATAAATTAACTGGGTCCTACTTCACTTGGGGGAGCAATATATTTTTATATTTCATAATTTTCTATTTTATTCATTTATTGCTGGATTTTCACCCTAATGATTACATTTTTCTTTCTAGGGTTTAGATGAATGGTTACAACAAGTTCAACTCCCGAAGGAGGACAATAAGAATAGATTCCAAAGTTGCACAAACTCTAACACCAAAACCCCCTCTACAAATATCATAATTAACTAGCACTCTTTTCCCTCAAACTGCACAACACAAGGAACAAGATCCCTTTCTGTGCATGCGATCCCTCATGATATCCAAATTCCCTTCTAAGCACAAGTTGACCAAGAAATATCACTACTTGGGCTTCATGTATTCTCAATGTAAGGAAAGTTTCCTCTCTCAATGGCACAATAACAAGTAGCATACATTTTTCTAAGGTAATTGTGCATTAGTATGCATGGAGTTCACTTCTCAATATAATTGTCTTTCCTTCCCATCTTTCCTCAATTCATACTAGCCAATGCGAACATCAGAAAAAGATGGATATAATGATACTGTTATGAAAAATTTGAAGCATTATATTTACACTTTGAGAACTTTCCATGTGGCATTGAAGAGGAGCCTGTGTTTTTTCCCCTTACTCCCAACTTGAGGAAATAATACAAACAAAGTTAACTAATCCCCTCTCATAACCATGTATTAAGGGACCTTGGGTAAATTCATTGATTAATATTTTATGCATAAGGATCTAAGGGTTTGGTTAATAGATAACTAGGGCCATATCCCCCTAACCCCCCTTCACTTCCCCCACCCGTGGAATCATAGACCGCATATTTTCTTCATCATTCTTCATTTGTATCTGTCAAGAATGTTTAGATGTATATATTTACACTATCTTTGGTCATCCTAGACCATATAATTTCGGCTTCTATACATGGCATAATTACATCATGGGGTAAAAAACGAGGTGTGTCACACAAGGAGGTTGTGTCATTTAGCATTACAAGTGGGGAATCATATATTTTCATAATATCTTTGCTAAAGTTTCAACAATTGTAAACTTATGCGGAATTTACCTTGGGAACATAAACAAACATAAGGTTGAGAGGAATTTAGGGAGTTTCTATAAGAAAAATTGCTCTTGTAAGTTCATTAGGGCCCTACTGACATCAAACATTCCAAGATATCGATGTGGCACAAAGATATCATACCATTTGTGGCTCATGGGGTGTCACATGGCCTCATTTATATCCTAAGTGGATACCATACTTGCATTTTCTTGAGCTCTAGCTTTAGATGGTCAAATAAGAAAATTTCAAGGGGGTTGTGAGATAACATGCCTTCTAAATTTTGCATGCTAAAATAATCTCAAAATCCACATGGACCCCATTCACCTAATAATCTTGAAATCCAAGTTGTTGAGACCTTGAAAAATGAGACAATAAGATTATGCCATGTGTAAGATTAGACACAGCACCACCTACATTGCAACCAAACATCTTGTGTCATCATTGTGTGTTCTCTTGTTGAAGTGGACTTTAATAAATAAGGATAATTAATGAAATCATTCCATGTATGACCATGTTTATGCCTCCATACAACACCATGTTGACAAAGGAGGTTATTGGTATGGCATGGATATTATTTAATCCCTAGGGTCATGCCATGAATGTTGTGAGTGGGAATATGACATATGGAAGTGAAAAAATCAACCAAAATCATTTGGAATCCCGCAATCCAAAGGAAACAGGGAGAATATGATGTTATTGGAGCCTTAAGTTAAGGATTTTGCTCCTTTACATTCATGGAATCACCAATCATGTTTCCAAGAACTTAGCCAAAAAGAATATCAAAACTTTTTTCAAGCCTCACAAAACTCTAAAGCTAGTATTCCTTAACATCGAAGATAGATACAACTCTCTTTTTTCTCAATGTGATTACTATATTTCTTGGTTTTGTGGCAATTCTTACATTGGCCAAACCAATAGACCTATTCAAACTTGTCTAAAGCACTTATCATTTGATACTTTTTATAATCAGATTTACAAATATGCTACCAATGAGCATTTCTATAACAGCTTACAGCCTATTTACTTTAATAACATCAAAATATTAGCATCAAATCCCCACTACTCTTAACATATAATTATGGAAACCCTATAAATCGAAAAACAACCTAAAACTATTGATCATAAAAATGGTTACAAACTCAATTACTCTTGAAAGTCCATCATTCATTGTCTTTATCATTAAACTCCTAGAAACCCACCCCATATTTCTTTCCTTCTATCCAATTTTGTCCATCATCTATTCTCTGTATCATTAAATTTGTGTCTCACCTCTAAGCAACCCACCCCATATTTCTTTTCTTCTATCCAATTTTGTTTGAGTTTCTTGTCTTCAAATTTCATCTCTTATCGTTAATTTATATCCCACTAAAACATCTTTAACCTGGATTTTGAAAAAATATGACCAGATTTTTTCAAAATTGTATCGGAAAAATCATCCTATTCCAACCCAAATCATCAAATTTTTAGACTACACAAATTTAACCATTTAATTCATTCTTTTACTAAAATTTACCTTGTATTTTATTGTTCTCCCTTTATTTATTATTTTATATTATTTATTTCAACCTCTCTTGTGCTCCATCATGAGATTTTGCTTATCGTCTTTTTAATAACTTTTTTTTATAAATATATTTATTTTAGTCTTTCTCATGCTAGATTATGATTTTTCTTATAATAGTTTTAATCATACCAACCCTTGGTATGATCAATAATGCAAAGGTGCGAGAAAATAAATTAAGCAAGCTACTACAGATTCGATAAAAATGGACAAGATAAATAACTACAAAGCCTTAATTAAAAGAAAAAAATGCATTATCTAAGTAAAATGCGGGAAAATATCCTACACCTCTCCAGGTTGGCTCCTAAGAGATTCCAGAGGCAAATTCTAACTCGTAAAACAAAAGAAGACAATAAAATTGCTTTAAAAGATTGGCATTCCTATCTTAAAAGGCGTTATGAATCCCCGGAGATCAGAGATAACATTCAAACCCTTCTTATAATGAAAGAATTTTTCTCATTAGAAGACATAGATTTCGGGGTTAGGCGCTTAGAAAATGGAAAATCCAAAGACATTGAAGGTTACCAAGCAAAAATCTTAAAAATTGGAGGGCATGTCCTCATCTTGCACATCCACAAACTCTTTAATCTAGCGATCAAGCAAGGGTTTCCTACACCTTGGAATCAAAGAGTCATTATTATTATTTTCAAAAGTGGTGATAAAAATGACCCTTCTAATTATCAGACTATTATGATTATCCCTCTCTTAGCTAAGTTATATGGTATTTTCTTGGACTATTATGATTAACCCTCTCTTAGCTAAGTTATATGGTATTATCTTAGAAAAGAAGATCAATGAATGATTAGAAATGGAAGGTAAGCGAGCCAAAGGCCAAGTAGGTTTTAGAAGGAATCATTTAACCATGGACCACCTTGTTACACTTAGGATCATTGTAGAGGAATGACGTAATAATAAGTCTGGCCTATTTTGTTGCTCTGTGGATTTTAGAAAAACTTTTGATACAGTGCCTAGAAATAACCCATGGAATAGGCTAGAGGAGCTTAAGGTTTTTTTTGAGTTCAGAGGTGTCGCGGTAAGGTTATACGAAAAGGTTATTGCCAAGTTTAAGAATAATGAGGGGTGGACAATATATATAAATTGTAATATTGGAGTTAAATAAGGTTTCCCCCTCTTCCCTACCCTTTTTGGCATTTACATTGATAAGCTAGAAAAGTGTTTAGAAGAAGCAGGTTGCACATGTACAATCTTAGTTGGGATAGTTATCATACTCCTACTTTATGTTGATTATATTGTTCTTATGGCAAGGTGTCCTTTTGATCTCGATAAGCAGTTAAGAATTCTTAAAGATTTTTTATCTGACATGGGTATGGTTGTTAACACTGACAAGAAAAAACTCATGATTATAAAATCTAAGAAGGACACCTATGCAAAGTTTATTTATGATAATAGAAATCTAGAGGAAGTGACTTTGTACAAGTATCTGAGAAGTGATATACATCATAAGCTCAATTGGAACAATAGCATTGAGAAAAAGGATTAATGGAGAGTGGAAAACTTATTTTGGTCTTGAAAATAACTATAAATCATCCAATTTGGTCATGTTGGATAAAAAGAAGTTCATATCTGAAACTCTTGTCATCCTTGTTATCTTGTATGGTTGTGATGTATGGGGGTGCATCATTTATAGAGAACCTTAGAGGAAGATTGAACAAATCCAAAAGTGATTTATAACTTATAATAACCACAAAATTAAAAGAAATACACCTTATCCTATTCTCCTCATAGAAGTGGGTCTTTCCCCCATCGAGAGCATGGCTATGACTAAGTACCTGATGTACAAGCATAAGATAAATAACATGGGAAACGAGAGACATCCTAAAATTGCTTTAAACTCAAGTCAAAACTAACTACGCCTCAAGCTGTGTTGGTGTAAAGATACCAGGGCTTGGTTAAACCATTGGGGCATTAATGAAAGCTACATTTTGCAGAACATTGATAATGTCAAAAACATTATTACTTTTAAGTTTAAAGAGAAATTTTGGTGTGAGGAAAATTTAGCGGTTAAGAGAAAATTAAGATACTATAAGGAGGTCATTAATTCTAACATGGAAGATCAGAAGCATCTCTCAGTAGTAAGTAGCTTACGGAAGAGATTAATATAGCCAAGATTAGAACGGACTCTCATGAACTCCATAGAGAAACATGGCGTTGGTCTATTCCTAAAACTCCATGGGCAGAAAGGGTTTTCCATCTGTGTGAGTCTATGAGCGTTGAGGATGAAAATCACTTTCTCTTATAGTGCCTTGCTTACACCCACATCAGATATGAGTTTCATAGTATTTGCCACACAACAAACCTTTATAACCTTCTAACTTGCCAAAACTATAGTGGGCTTGGAAAGCTTCTTGGCAAGCTTTTTGAGCATAGGAACAAGATTTTAAAGTAAACCAAGTATTATCCTTCTTAAAATCCGATAGACCAAAATTGATCTCAGTAGATGTTAATCATCATCATCGTTATCAATAATTATGGTTTAAAAATATCTTATAATTTTAATATATTTTATTATCTTTATTATCATTTTGTATTCTTATTTATTTTTATTCATTTTATATGATATAAATTTATTAATTATATAACTTTTCGGTATTTATCTTTATGTTGAACTTGTTTTTATATAATTTTATTTTTTATCCAATTGATTTGGTCATGCATCCTATATTTTTGTCTTATTTTCAATTGTAGATGACACTTTTTTATATATATATATATATATATATATATTCCAATTGTATTTAGTTTATTTAGTTTTTATTTTATTTAGTTTTTGTTTTTTTCCAGTTAAAAAAGAAATCATCTATTTAAAAACACAATTTAAACATCTCATATTTTATCAAAAAAAATTAATCAAATTCCAAAACTTTGAATAAAAAGATTACTCTATTTCTTAGTATATAAAAATATAATATATTATTACTTTTATTTCTTTTAAATAAGAATGTTAAACTCTATTAAATAGTAGTATTTAATTTTATATAGGATTAAAGGCCCTATACTAATAATAAAAAAATACATAATCTAAAGATTAATAAGTTTTAGTATATAAGATTAAGGGTATATACTAATAATAAAAAAATGCATGATCCAAAGATTAATAAGTTTTAGTTTTTTTGTTTGTGTGTGAGATTGAAATGAATTTTTTTAATCTTAAATTTAAGACCTATGATTAAGTAAGAGCTTGTTTCCTAGTAATGGTTGTCCACATTGGTTGACAATTAAGTTGTGATAGGTTTTAATTGTTACTTGCCCTTATACTAAAGAAGTTTGGATAAAAATTGAAAAGAAAATAAAAATAAACGAAAGATGGAATGGTGAGTCTTTGGAAGAATGTTTAAGGAAATGAAAATCAAATCCTTCTTTGGCTGATTTTAGATCACTTCCATTTTAGCCCAAAATGATTTTTGTTTTAATGATAAAGATATTCATTTAAGCATCCTTAGTTTTTTCCCTCAAGAAAATGTTCAGATTAAGATATGACATGTGAGAGGAAATATATGATGAGTCTAAGCCATGGGCTTACTTTGATTGTGTTGCGAGACAGGATTTGAGGCAATGTGGAGCTGGACAGATTTTATTTCTTTCTAAGCAAGATTGGTTTCAATTTATAATTGGACTTGGAAATGGAACTAATAATTTTGCTGGATTAAGTGCACTTCGTCTAATAATGTGGTTAGCGATGGAGAAGGGCATACAACATCTTCAAATCTTTGGTGATTCTCAGATTATCATCCATTGGATCACTGGGGAGAACAAGATGGAAACCATGCAGTTGTTACCTCTTTTCGAAGAAGTTCAAAGACTGAAACTTATGGTTGGAGATGTTCAAATACAACATATTTACTGTGAACGAAACAATTATGCAGATGAAAAGGCAAAAGCAGGTATGGTGATGGAGAAAGGTCAATGGATAATTGAAGAATATCTAAATGATAAAAATGTCCTTTATTCACATGAACATTTTTGTGAATTATGATGTTATTATCATTTTGTATCTGTTTTTTTATGAAAGTTTTTGAACCTATGTCCTTGAGTGGAATGATGAATATTTAAGAAACTTTTACGATATAACATTATACTATTGTATGGTTCAAGAAGAATTGTTAAAGTTTATGTTTGAAGGCATGAATTTGATAAACCTTTTGGTTTATGAAAATAGGATGACATTGTAAGTGAACAATCTCATATAGAGTTTGTATGAATTTTATACAAGAACGGGCTTGTTTTTTTGAAGGAGGGTGGATACATTTTCTACTTGAGAATGCACATGATTGATCATGAAAGCATTTGCAAAATGTAACTATATTTTAAATAATAAAGTTATGATTTTTTTTGGGGAAAAATTAGCGCCTTCCAAAAAAAAATCATATTGATAATATATATATATATTTTTTATCATATTATTTAACTCAATCTTTTTGTAATGTTTGTCATTACACCAAAACCTGTAGATGTTGATGAACATTTGAAACCCAGCACAAGGCACTATCACCAGGTGTGGCGGTTAGTCCACTTGTTTTTATATTCCTAGAGGTGCGGCGGTAATACCATGTGGAGGTACCCGATACTCCAACACCCCGCCTCCGGCGTAGCTCCGGGGAATTGAACCTGAGACCTATGCTCTGATACCATGTAAGGTTTGTCGTTACATGAAAACCTGCAGATGTTGATGAACATTTGAAACCCAACACAAGGCCCTATCACCAGGAATCGCGGTTATTCCACTTGTTTTTATATTCCCAAAGGTGCGGCGGTTATACCATGTGGAGGAACCCGATACTCCAACACTTTTGATTAATAATGAAGTTTTTTATTAATAATGGACATCAATTAACCGAAAAATATGAAATGAATATAAATAATTATTATCCTAACTCTTTGAAGTTATTTTACCTATTTATTTACTTAAGTTTTTTTTTTTACAAGAACGATTATATTTGTATTAGAAGGTCAGTGATGTAATTACTGAATAAGAGCCACAAAATTCATCACTGCCATTAAAAGACATCATTCAAAGTCTTGTAAGTTTAACTTACTATTTCCCATACACAAGAGTTTGTCACCCATCCCAACTAGAAAACTTCCTTTACACAGATATAAAGTTTGAGACAGAATAAAACTACTTAGAGCCATAATTCACTAAATGCTTGTTATGCACAACTATAAAAAAAAAAAAATGCAAAATTCTCCCAAAGGAGTCCAAGATTACTTTCCTCGTCTGCCATGTTGAGAAGAAGAGCCTGGAAATGCAGAAGTTTCCAATTTTGCCACCTTGAGATCCAACTTATCGAACATGACCTCCATCTTGGTGAGCATTCCTGTCATTGCCTGCTCTGTTTGAGAAATGGAATGAGTGAATTCTTCCTGAAGTTGAGAAATGTCACAACCAACCATTTCCAAACGTCGCCCTCCTTCAATGTCCAGCTAATGCAGAAAATGATTATGCCTCTTGATTTTCTCTCTAATTTCCCTTAATTCGGCCACAACGGATTGGACAGGGTCAGAGGAAGCCGTAGATTCTGAGGAGGTATCCATTAAAACAAAGCGAGTCTGAAACCCAATAAATTCTACCTTGCTTCTTCCCTAGTGTCGGAGAGATAAATAGAAATGGAGGATGCAAACACTGCTGAGGACTTGGCTATCTTCTAATACCACACCCTTGGCGATCATTATTTCCAGGATCGTGGAAAAATATTACACCGAGCTCCCACGCTAAAGAGGGGACTGTAATGGACACATGACTAAGATCAGGAAGCAGGCGAGCTCGCTCAACAGGTTCAGAAGGGACGTTGACAGGGTACAACATATCCTTCTTAAATCCGAGAAACCGGTTGCATACAACAACCCACTTGTCGAGAGGAGGGGGAGAGATGCACCACGAGCCAAGGATAGGAAAATATGGCTCCATGTGGAGGGGGCTAGGGTTAGGCCCATTGGACCTTTAGCCTTGGTCCTATGGTATTTGGTGGGAGGAGCTAAAACCATTGATTACTAGAGCACCTTTACTTAGGGTAGAAGTGAGATTTGCTGCGTGATCCGCTTTTCCATTTAGTTTTTTTAGAACATGAAAATAATTGATCTTCTTGAAGGAATTTGCGAGGATTTGTATTTTTTTTATCAATTGTCGAACCTGCAACTGAGAAGGAAGGGAATTGGTAGAAAGAGCTTGAATGATTAATCTTGAGTCACCTACCATAGTGATTTCCTTGATTTCTTGAATTTTAGCTTGGTGGAGGCCTTGCCAGAGGGCTTTGTTTTGTCTACCAGTCCCCAAGAGTAGATTGTTTCCTGAACTCCATCTGGGGTGATGAGAGTCCCTTCCCCCTACCACCCCTTATTTACTTAAGATTTTTATTAATACTGCTATTTCTTTGACATATAATCAAATGAATTAATCATTTACAACTTAATAATAAAATTAATCCTAAAAATGAATATATGTCCTAATAAATAGTTATTCATTAGTTATTATATAATTTAATTCATGAGAATCAAATTAATTAATCTTTACAAATTAATAATATAATTAATTCCAAATATCTATCATAGGAAATAGTTCTTCATTAGTAATGATATATTTCATTAGATTGATATTAAATTTATAATCATAAATAAAAATATAATTAGGTTATATTTCATTAGAATGATATTAAATTTATAATCATAAATAAAAATATAATTAGAATTGTCTCTAATAACTTTAATTTGGTCATTTTAAGGTTAAGTCATAATTTAGATTAATTTTCTAAATAACTCGTGTCAAGTTTAAATAGGTTTGTTGATTTAACTTTCTTTAAGCTAGAAGGGTAGGCGACCCTTTGAGTGAGACTCTATATGGGTTTGTTTTTGGATGTCTCTACCCTTGTTAAGCCACAGGTTTCCTACTAGACACTAGCTTTAGGTTGCTAATAGTGACTTAAGTCTACCCTTGCTAAGTCATAGGTCTCCTAGTAGACACCAGCTTCATGTTGCTAATAGTAACTTAAGGTTTATAATGGTAACTAATTGGACTTAACCTAGATTTTGCTCAATAAAACTTGATTTTATTAAACAAAGATAAAAGCTATTATTATTACTTCTAATCAAATTAGTTCCCTCATCAAGCTAATTAATCATTTTAAAGCTATACCATTTTCTTATTGAATAAGTAGTTTTAACTCACCTTTGAGTAAAATTAATAATATCTACTTTATATTATTAAGTTATTATTAATATTATACTTAATAAATCTTCCTTTATTATTTTAGATTATGTTAACATTATATATGAAAATTAAAGTAAATGATATATATTATTAATAAGAAATTGGTTGCAATAATATTAAGTATTTTTCATAAGAGTGTACAACCTACTATATTTTTCATAATATATACGATGAGAAAATGGGTTGCAATAGCATCAATTAACTAGCACTTTACTTTTGGAGTTTTTAGCCTATTTTTTTAAATCATTTTTATAACTAGCACTTTACTTTTGGAGTTTTTAGCTTAGTTTTTAAAATCACTTTTATGAATTATATAAATTAAATATTTATGATTTATAATATTAAGATATATATTTGTTATAATAACAAAATATAAAAATTTATTTGTTATAATAATAAAATATAAAAATTTATTAGTTAAGATATTATATAATTATATATTTCTAGAAGGGTAGGTGACTTTTTGAGTGAGATTCTATATGGGTGTATTTTCACACGTCTTTACTTTTGTTAGGCCATAGGCTTTTTACTAGACACTGGTTTGAGGTTGCTAATAGTAACTTAAGTTTACTCTTACTAAGTTATAGGTTTCCTACTACACACTAGCTTTACTTGTTAATGATAACTTAAGGTTTATAATGGTAACTAATTAGACTTGGACCTAGATCTTGCTCAATAAAACTTGATTTGATTAAACAAAGATAAAAGCTATTATTGTTACTTCTAATCAAATTAGAAGGAGTTCCCTCATCGAACTAGTTAATCATTTTAAAGCTATATCATTTTCTTATTGAATAAGTGGTTTTAACTTATGATTGAATCTACTTTATATTATTAAATTATAATTAATGTTATACTTAATAAATCTTCTTTTATTATTTTAAATTATGTTAATATTAAATATAGAAATTAAAATAAATGATATATATTAGTAATAGGAAATTGGTTGCAATAACATTTATTAAGTATTTTTCATAAGAGTTTGTAGCATACTATATTTTCCATAATATATATTATGAGAAAATTGGTTGCAATAGCATCTATTAACTAGCACTTTACTTTTGAAGTTTTGAGCCCTTTCTTTATAATCATTTTTATGAATTATATAAATTAAATATTTATGATTTATGATATTAAGATATATATTTGTTCTAATATTAAAATATAAAAATTTAATTTAAAAATTTATTAGTTAAGATATTATATAATTATATACTTTGGTTATATAAAAATGGTAATATAAATTCAAAACATTGTGATTATTTTTAAAATAGTTAATTTGTTCATTTTCATAAAAATTTGAGTTGACTATTTTAGTTTTTATGGATTTAGTTTTCTTAGTTTCTTTAATATTAATGCACTTATTTTACTTATTCGATAAATTTGTTGTCATGAAGATGGTTCTTAATATAGATCTAAAACCTCAACAAAAACATGGATATACATGGATATTGTACCAAATCTAGAATACATTATTGGTAAAACATTTATATTGATTGAATATAAATAAACATGTAACTCTGCAATATTCATAAATGTAGAGTACTAGGAAAACAAAAAAAAATGCATTGGATTATGCTAGAACACCTACAATTATAATATCAAAAATAAAATATTTATAAAACTTAATAAGAGAAGGCATTAACTTGAGCTTAGCAAGATAAGAGAACAAGCATGTTGGGATAGGGCCCATCCATAAATTGGGGAAACAAATGAACAAGTTGAATAGATTCCCACCACTTCACAAGAGGCTCTAGAGGCTTATGCCCTTCTAAGATGGTCAGGGTCATGTTGAGAAACTATTTGTCATCATGTTGTGGTGTTAGGGGGGTTCCTTCTATGTTCACTCACCTCTCTGCCAGCCTAGTGGTGGGGCCTATTACTAGGTGGCTTGGACCCATTGAAGGGTATGGAGCATAGGGCATGGTGGTTGTTTTCTCAAGGTGTATGGGCCACATGATAATATCCAAGAAGCTACAATAGATGTTTCATCTCAAGTTGAACCTTGCAAGTTTGCATTATGATTTACAATGGCATGTGAGCACATGATAGTGTGTCATCATACCAAGAAAAGCTAGTAGATGGAACAACAAATGTAACATCCTTTTTTTCCAAAGCCAAAACATCTCAACCCTAACCTACAATATGTGTTTGCACAACTAAGTATGTCAAGATTGTATGAATTGGGAGACCTATGATAGTTAAACACTAGTGAAAGAATGTGTTTTGGGTTCTGAAGTAGGCTTCTAGAAGCTACACTTGCACATGAAGATTTTTGCTTTGATTTCAACCAACCCTCAAGGAAAAAGTTCAAATATATCCATGTATACCCCATGGCTAGCTTGTAATTAATTAGAAAGTTGTGACCTTTCCTTATTTCTAGCCCCACCACCAAGCTTGAGGCACAAGAAGGCTAAGGTTGAGCACAAAGTTATCATGAATAAAACCCTATATGCATTGATCATGTCAAGTTTTTTGCTTAAGCTTGATCCAAGGGAGCTAGGGCCAAGATAGAGAGCAATCATGGTCTTTTGTGAGAAAATACACATTCTATAGAGCCTTAAGGCCTTGCTAAGAGGTCTTGGCTAAAGGCTTACCATCAAACTCAACAAGAGGTAGCCACTAGAGATGGTACAAATTAAAATAAAGTCCATTGGAAAGGGAATGCTCCTTTAAAAAAAAGAAAGGTCTCAATAGCCTCCTAAGCTTTCTAAATGTTCTGCAAAACAAAATTGTCGATGATTTTAACATGAGGATCAATAAGCAAGAGGGTTTGAAGAGAAATTCCCCAACCATAATACTTTTCAAGTCTAGGGAAAATTTTAAGTATCCATAATTTTCTTAAAGTATAGAAACCTTAGCGAATCTTACTAATACTTAAATTTCAAACCATAAAATGTTTGGCGATATTTTTATAAAATTGTTCAAATTCCTAAGGATTTTATATGGTTTTTTTGACAAGTTTGACTATGTTTAGAGTAAAATATTTTTGTATCATATGGAATTTGGGCGAATCACTTAAGAAAAATGGAAATTGGCAAATCTTTTTTTTTGAAAAAAAAATATAAAATTAGCCCATGGGATAAAAGTTCACCCATGAAATTTTCCTTGTTTAAGTGGCAAACCTTCCCTATCTCCATTTCCGAGGAGAATCTTCTAGGCCTCCTTCTCCTCAATAGCCCAAATTTCCCATTTGGCACATCATGCATGTGCTTGGAAGAAGGTATTGATGATACCCAGGCCACCAAATTCCCAAGGAGTACAACAAAGTTCCTAATTGACTTTTTGAAAAAATCTTCCCTTGTTAAGTTTGGCCCACAAAATATTCCCAAGATCCTTTTTCATCTTGGAGTAGGCAACCTTCAAAGGCACCCAATAAGATGAATAGTAAAGATGGGTTCTACCATAACTTAGTGCATATTTGGAACTTAGCTACTAGAGCTAAGCATCTAGTGAACCATTTATCTATCTTATTTTGCATTCTCTAAACAATAACCTCCAACGGGTCCTAAGGTGATGTGGATATTGGGTTCAATACTCCCCGTGGGTTTTGTGACATGGACTAATGTCCTCCCAAGATTCTAACTCTGGTGATTGTGGCAGATATTAACACTTGCAGGTTTTGGTCTAATGGCAATCGTGAGTCCAACAAATGGTATCAAAGCAATGGGTCAACGATTCGAAACTCACCCAGCTCGTGTTGGGGGGGATATTGTTGGACATTGGGTTCAGTGCTCCTCATGAGTTTCATGACATGGACTAATCACCTCCAGAGATACTAACTATTGCGATTAGGGCATAAATTAACACCTGCAAGTTTTGGTCCGACCATCGTGAGTTCAACACTTAGAAATTTGAAGACATGGCCTGATTGGATTCAAAGTCCAATTCTAAGAGGGAAACCAATGAAGCATAGGTTGTTGACTTTCTTTGTAATTGTGTATTTGGGCCACTTAAGGTTTGGCCCTTAAGCCACACAAAAAATATCCAAACTTTCCACATTGTTAATAATCTAGGGATTCTAGTCCTCAAGGATTGTTAAATAAGAATTGTCCACAAAAGGTCCATTAACCAATTGTCTAGTATTAGGTTTAGAGAGATCAACTTTGGAACAAGGAAAACACCCAAGGGCTTTGATAACCAAGACATATAAGGTTAGGGCCAAGGAATAACATTGTCTAATGGATCAAAAGAGACCAACCTTAACACACTTGCCCTTATTGATGGATAGATAGGCCAATGCATATGTAAGCACGGTTTCAACCATTTTGATGAAGGATGGACTAAAACTCAGGATTTAAGTATTGCCAAACTAGAAGGCCATTCCCCTTAGTCATAACCCTTTTAAAGACAATATTTATGAACAAGGCATCAAGTTGAAGATTTGGTTCATTCCATGTCCTCCAAAAAAACCAATAACAATATTTTCTAAGATGCATTTTGCAGGAATGAAGCTAATGTGTCTAAGGTGAATAATCTTAGGAAAATATGCTTAATACATAGGGAAATAGATTTGGATAGAATTTTATAGGATGTACTCGACAAAATGATGGGCCCTTGATAATTAGGTTTGGATCCCAGTGTTGACAATAAATTTGATTCAACACTAATTGATTCTTGCTCACATTGAGTA
Source organism: Pseudotsuga menziesii (assembly GCA_001517045.1). Classification (NCBI taxonomy): domain Eukaryota; kingdom Viridiplantae; phylum Streptophyta; class Pinopsida; order Pinales; family Pinaceae; genus Pseudotsuga; species Pseudotsuga menziesii. The sequence continues at coordinate 396,462 of LPNX010713841.1, forward strand.
TTTTTTGTGGTCTTCTTGGTATTGTAGAAAGTACAAGCCTACAAATGGCCTTGTAATTCACAAGAAAACCCATTGAGGCTAGATGCCACATTGTTATATTCTATATCATGCATCATTGAGACCGAAGGGACAAGGATAGGTAACATGCTCTCGTTTACTTCTTAGAAACTTTGTAAGAAATTAATTCAAGGCAATTTTAGTTCAAGTTTTCATTGGCCTCCTTAAGGGAAAGTGGCTTTAAGAAAGATTTCATGGATCTATCCCTTGTTTTGAGCTAGAGTGATCATATGCATAGTTGGGTGCCCCTTTCTCAATGGACATATTCCATTAAAAAAAATGGCATAGCATCATTACACAAGATTGCTTGTCCTCATCATATGAAGCCCATTGTAGAGCTTTCATGACTTCCTCCAACTCTCTCTAGACAACTCTAGTGCTCACTAAATATCTTAGCAATCTACCTATGATAGACCCTTATAAAGGTAATTATTCAAAAAGTGTTGCATTCCCAATATGGTATCAAATCAGTATACCCACGTGGTCAAAAAATTATATTCCACACAGTTTGAGTGTAGACAAGGAAATCTTGGATTTTGGGGTGAGAAACATCCTTGATAGAGTGGGTTCTTAACATGAGCATTCTTTGGGCTGCCCATGAAATTGGAAACCATGAAGGCTAGTGCTCTCACAAAGTGGTAGTGCTATCCACACACATTGGTTGGCCACCCTCCAAATCAAAATAGAAAGATATTTTTTCTAGATGTAGAACCCTAACAACCCCATGGTAAATTCAATTTGGGCCATTTTTGAAATTCGTCCTAGTAAACCATATATCAATAGAGACCTATCAATGATTACAACTAGGGTGATATAACCCATGTTGGCTTTTAGTGTGAGCTAGGTTTCTTTCTACCCAAACGATAAGAGCACAAGCAATGCCCCTTCCTTATCTTCTTGACATTGAACCATGTTATAACAAAGAATGAGCCATGGGGTGTCTAGAAGTTCATTTGCTAACCAACATCAAAAAGTTGCAGATTCGCATTATTAATCAAACGCATAGATATTAGCCAAGCCCAACAACTATGATCCATTAAGATTCAAACCAACGAGACAAGTCTCTGATAAGTGACACTAGCTAAGTGTGGAGAGATTACAACAACACCATCACCTTTTGCATCAAAATAAAAATCCTTAGCCCTCACAAATAGTATACTAGATCATATACAACAAAAAACCTACAACTTTGACTTATTTCAGACAAAATATATATTATCCCACCGAAAGTAGATATCCATTGGCAGAGATTGTGTTTTATGCCAAGCTCATTTAGGCCTCAAATATTCCAAGAGATCAGATTGATTAAAAACTTGCAACATCTTGCACCTTCACCTTGTTGTCCTCAAGGTGACTGAAAACAAAAAAGGGTTGTAACACTACAATTTACCCCAAAATATCCAAGGGTGATCCAGTTTGGTCGTCTTTGTGGCCATCAACACCAATTACAATGTGCCCTCCTCCCTAGAATGTATATTAATGAGGAGAGCGAACTATATGATTTCCACCTCGTTGCTGCATAAATTAGAGGAATGTGTGTTGACCATTGAAGTCGACAACCAACAGGGGCCAATCCCAATAGAGAACTTAGGGTTTGAAGTTGGGGACAACCTTGATTGGGGACTTAGGAGTCAATGATTTATGTCTTAATCCTTGATCATTCTAGAACCTTTTTTCTTCCTTAGAACCAATAAGTCTAAACAGGTTGGCCCATATTCATTCATTGGGAAGAATTGAGCACTATCGGGACTTGGGTCAATGGTGTCAACTTTGGTTTTGTGTGACGTAAGAAAATAGTATTAAATGTAGTGGTATGGAATTTGACAATGAAAATAAGTGTTGGGAATATTAATGTAGAAAATTGATTGTGTGTAGGCCTTATCCCTTGAGCACAAATTCCTTGTTCTCTTTGGTAGGTCAACCCTAACAAAGAAGCGATGCTAATACCACAAGCTAAAGAACCTTCTAGGGTTATGACAAATGAACAACCCTAGAAGGGTGAAGAGACATTCTAGCACTTGCCATCATTGCATTTGGAAGCCAAGAAATTGCATTCAAAACGAATACACAGACTTAGCCACTTTATAAATGAAAAAGCCATCAACACCAATTATATTGTTCCCTCCTCCCAAGAATGCATATTAGTGAATAGAGTGAACTCTATGATTTCCACTCCACTTTAGCATAAACTAGAGGAAACATGTTGACCATTGAAGTCAGTAGCCAAGAGGATCCCATCTTAACGGAGAACTTAGGGTTTGAAGTTGGGGCCAATCTTGATTAAGGACTTAGGGACCGAGGCTAGGGATTAGGAGTCAAGGCTTTATGTCTTGATCCTTAATCATTCTAGAACCTTTGTTCTTCCTTACAACCTATAATTCCAAACACCTTGACCCATATTCATTCCCTCAAAAGCATTTACCACTGTGGGGGCTTGGGTCAATGGTCTCAACTCTGGTTTTTTGTGTGACATAAGCAAATAGTCTTAAATATAGTGGTCTGGGCTTTGACTATGAAAATAAGTGTTGGGAAAATTAACGTAGAGAATCAATTGTGTATGGGCCCCATTCCTTGTCCATATGAGCATAAATTCTATGTACTCTTTGGTAGATCAACCCCAACACAAGGGCAATGTTAAGGCCGCAAACTAAATAACCTTATAGGTTCATGGCAAATGAATACCCCTAGAGGGGTGAAGAGACATTCTAGTACTAGCCATCACTACATTGGGAAGCTAGGAAATTGCATTCAAGATGGATACAACATTTTAGTCACTTTATCAATAAAAAAGCCTAAGATCAAGCAAAAAAAAAAAAGGTGTTTTTGTAAAACCCTAGGCCTCCCTATAAGATCCCTTTTACATGGGTTAGGTTAGCAAATTGAAATAGGGAGAATACTTTGTTTGATAAGATCCATCCTCAAATCACTACCTCATGAGACACCCTCCCAACCAAGTATCCAAAATGCCTAATACTTTGTTTGATAAGATCCATCCTCAAATCACTACCTCATGAGACACCCTCCCAACCAAGTATCCCAAAATGCCTAACAATGATTGCGTAAGCTATAAACAAAATTAGAAATTTCAATATCAAGAAGATCATTACCTCATGGTAAATCTCTATAAGAAAACGGTCTTAGTTTCAGGGGTTTGTTCAAGGATGAGGAAGCCATAATGATCCAACTCACCTTATGCTTGAACAAAATTAGAAATTTCAATATCAAGAAGATCATTACCTCATGGTAAATCTCTATAAGAAAACGGTCTTAGTTTCAGGGGTTTGTTCAAGGATGAGGAAGCCATAATGATCCAACTCACCTTATGCTTGAACAAAATTAGAAATTTCAATATCAAGAAGATCATTACCTCATGGTAAATCTCTATAAGAAAACGGTCTTAGTTTCAGGGGTTTGTTCAAGGATGAGGAAGCCATAATGATCCAACTCACCTTATGCTTGAACAAAATTAGAAATTTCAATATCAAGAAGATCATTACCTCATGGTAAATCTCTATAAGAAAACGGTCTTAGTTTCAGGGGTTTGTTCAAGGATGAGGAAGCCATATTGATCCAACTCACCTTATGCTTGAAAGGCCACGTTGTGACTAGCCAGCCAAGATACCTTCAATGTGAAAACACTAGAGAATAACTTTGTAATAACCCAAGATTAGTTCATCTTATTTATTTTTTCTACATTTAACAAAATGTGGACATTCCTTTCACCCTAAAGTGTAAGAGAGCGGATCAATCATATGCAAATTCAATTCTCATTGAGAATTGATTGTTCTAACTAGCCAGCCAAGATACCTTCAATGTGAAAACAGAGAATAACTTTGTAATAACCCAAGATTAATTCATCTTATTTATTTTTCCTACATTTAACAAAATGTGGACATTCCTTTCACCCTAAAGCGTAAGAGAGCGGATCAATCATATGCGAATTCAATTCTCATCGAGAATTGATTGAAAATATATATGGAAGGAACCTAACAAGCTCGTGTAATTTGTACAATTCAAGTGATTACACGGCCCTAAGTTCTTCTTTATGAGATACAGGTTGTAACAAGCAAACCCCATCTATGAGGATATGACCCAACATTAAGCATAGATTGCATTAAGGGTCATGATTTTACACTCACAGAAAGATCCATGTTTTTCCAATCTACCACTACTGCAAATTATTATTTCATGCTCCAAAAGAATGCCATCTCAGCAGCCCTAGCTCATGGGGTATGTTTTAAGAAAAATGAACTCTTCTTATCAGCAGACCTTCTTGCTGTTTATGAATCAATCAATTTAACAATGCACCTCCCATTTTGTGGAGAATGGTCCTGAGAATACAAATTTTACACCATCCAGAAATGTGCATTACTTATGAATGCTACCCCTTGCTCACCCTTGTGCTCCTATTTGTGGTATACCCACTTGCAACCAGGTAGCCATAGAGAAGATGATTCCATGTATCTGGGACCCCAGGTAGACACCAGTGGCTGCAATCTTGCCTGTGGATAGGAGCTGGTCCATGCCCATCCTCTAAATAATACAATGAAGAATGACCATCCTTCCTGAATTCAGTTAAATATGTTATGTTCATTAACTGCACATTCTTCTTGCCATTGAGTTGACTAATTGCTTCAGACATGATTTGGTTACTTATTGGCTCCCTTTGAAACCAAGTAGAATTCTCTGGCCAAGTTTCCTTATGACACTGCCCTCCAGTTTTCCAGGACCCTCCTCTGCATTTAAAGATGTTGAATAAGACACTTGACATGTAAAAATCAGTTTTCAAATATAATTACCCTTGAAAATATTGAAATCCTACCCTTTAAGAGGGAGAAAGCATGGAATAATGTTTGAGCCCTGAGCTTCACTAGTTCAATATCAAAATGACATAGAAGAATGGTTGTATTTTCGTTTACATCTAGTACATATATTTTCCATCCTGTGAATTGAAAGCATTTATCATAGAACAGAGAGGCCTAAACTACCTGAAGTGAACAGGAGCAAAGCTGCGCAAGAACACATGGGTTTTCTCAGAGTTGACATGCTGGAGAACCCATTGACCCCATGTCTTCATTGCTCTCCGGAGTGCAGTTTCGACATCCATCTTCATGTTCACTGTCTCACCCTCCTGGAAATAACAACCCCTGCAAAAATACTTCTGTCAAAAATCCATTCCCCTCAAATTGACATTGTTTCTTCTCTAAAAAAAACCAAAAGACCAAAAACCATACATACGCTTTTATTGTCTTCCCATAGTTCCACCAGTGTCCTGTGTTGAAGATGAGCACATCTCCATTAGACCAAAGATGTGAAGTATAATCCAGGGTATCGACTTTCAGCGTGGTCCGAGCCTCATGAGGAGCTCCCCTCGGCGGGCGGCCCTGAAAAACCAGAAATGGTGCCCTGTAATACTCTACTGTACAATTGTAATCTGCAAATCTGAAGGACAGAAATCCCTTGTGTTTTGTGATGGGATTTCCATTGACTTCATAAATCCGACTCTTGTTCGGAATTGCTTCTGCTAGCATGCAAACCAGAGACTCCCACTGGTTCCTCCCAATGGAATCACCCACAAACACCACACGACTGTTGCGAATCCTCTCCAAGAAGTCGCCTGCATTGAACCTGAAGTTCAATTCAAACGGGATATTAAAACTATTTGATGAATGTTGAGAAGACGAGTTCAGAAATACACGATGAACATCTATAATCAATTTTCTAAATAAATCATATTATTCTGAGTATGGGTGCTTGGGATGCTTTTACATTGGTAAGATATTGTGGGTGGACGATGTTTTGACTGTAGCTTCCCTAGAGCTTGTGGGTGGACCATATTTTGAGTGTAACTTCCCTGGAGCTTCTTCAGGGAATCAGACAAAAAAGCTTTAGTTTTCTAATTTTCTAAGAAGATGGGTGGAGTGTCTAGTCGAATTATCTTTCAAGATGGGTGGAGTTTAGTCCGCTGAAAAATCAGAATTTGATTCTTTGAAGATGGTTGGAGTTTAGTCCGCTGAAGACTTTTAAGGAACACTCTATTCATCTTCAAGAAATCAGAATCAGAGATAGAAGCTTCCCTGATTCCATGAAGATGAATAAAGCTGATCATCCATGAGCTCGGATGGCCAGTAAACTAAAACACCCTTATAACAGACTAGGTCTAATATGAAAATGGCAAATTTTCTAATTAATACGATGAAACACAGATAGACAAAGCGTGGGCTGGTAAACATCCTGAAGTCCCAAGCAAAGATCAGTCAGTCCGAAAATCCCTCGAATGTCAGATTATTCAATTTTTCAGTGGCAGGCAAAGCTTGGGGCTCAAAATAACACGGTAACACCACGATATTTCGATGGCTCAGCAGGTCCACACCCAATGAGGGTCACACTGAGAAGATTTCAATCTAGGACTTCATTGAATTGGGAATTGTTTTTATAGAAATCCAAGACCACAGAGCTAGATCGTGATAATCATTACTGGCGTAATAGGATTCTACAACCACTAGAGGATTACGTGGGTGAAAGCAACCCATTGTTATAGGTTCAGTATTCAATTTGTAGAGAAAATGTAATCTCACCATTCAATTTATCAAAAATAGGATTCTACAACCACTAGAGGTCAATTAGGTGGGTGAAAGCAGCCCATTGTTATAGGTTCAGTATTCAATTTGTAAAGAAAATGTAATCTCACCATTCAATTGATCAAAATTAGGATTCTACAACCACTAGAGGTCAATTAGGTGGGTGAAAGGAGCCCACTGTTATAGGTTCAGTAGGTGAAAGCAGCCCATTGTTATAGGTTCAGTATTCAATTTGTAGAGAAAATGTAATCTCACCATTCAATTTATCAAAAATTTAGAAATGTTATTTTAGTCTAATTCATAAAACATATAGCCTCACAGTTAGCTCAATCTAATCTTTTTAAACACTGATCTAGGTGTATAAATAGATATCATCTATCTCACAAGTGTAAAAAAAATTCTTCTGATAAAACAGTGTCCTGGGATATTTGACACTTTAACATTGCACAATTCCATTAGACTGTACTAAAGTATCCATTTCTACAGTTGTGACAGAATGAAATTAACATGGATGAAAGAAATCATTATTACCTTGGGAGATCACAGTGAGAGGGCTGCCATCGCCATTTCAAGTAATCCTTATCAGGCCTGCCATTCTCCTGGCATCGAAATCCTCCATCGACAAAAGGGCAGTTGCGAGACTCATAGAGGGGATAGGAATCGTCCCACACCCACGAACCCACAGAAAAATCACAATCGCCAGATTGCACAGACTCATTGCCATGATTCAGAATTTCCAAACCTTCAACTGTAGAATTCTCGGTTCTTAATTCGAAGTCATGTCTAGATGTTTCATTTCTCGGCTCCTTCTCCAGATAATATGAAGTGGGTCGTGAGAAAACGTTAGGAAAGGGAGTAGTAGAGTTCCCGTTGTTACTATCTGCTATAGAGATGAGTTTGAGAGGGCCTGTATACAAGAGAAACCCAACAGGAACTGTTACGATGCCCAAATACAGAATGACGAGTAGACCTACAAGAATGGCACAGAGCCCAGATATGGTAAGGCTTCGGACAGCACGACAGATTCTCACTGTGTATACAACAGGAATCTTGGAGAGGTGTATATATCCTGCTGTCATATCCATTGTTGTCTCCACCGATGTTTCATCAGAAATTCAAGCGAAAGGACTGTGTTGAGCGTTTCCTGCGGTGCTCAACGGTCTGCACGCAGCACAATTGGCCTCGCTTCTTCTGTCAGAATATTTGAGGAGGATTGGACATGTGTATATATTTAGAACAAACTGTTATTGAGCGAACAGCATTCAATGCAATGTGGTGATTTTCTTTCAGCCATGACTGCATGTAAATTCCAAATTCCAAGTAATAACCGCTATTCCCAAGTATATCGCCGAACTTTCCTCCTCTTGTTCCGTTTCCCTGTGCAAGTAAATAAATGACAAGTCCCTGTAATAATTACAAAATCTGCAAATTACCGTACGAAGATGACTCAGCTCGTATGCACGGCAGCACGATTCGTACAGGGGAAGTAATTTTGGGTATGCACGATTTATACATAGTAAGTTGGCTGATAGACACTCGGTAGTTCAGCATTGATTCGCTTTTTAAGATATTATCTGGTTTTGGTTTGTTTATTGACCATATTAACAAGATTAACTTGGATGTAATAAGTGTGTATGTTTTTATTTGAGATTTGGGGTGGATTATTGTTTATATTTTTTTATTTACATATTAGGATGAGACAAGTATACTGTAAAGATTGATTATAAAAATAAACAATTATAAAATTAAAAAAAAAGGATATAAAAATAATCAGTAGCTAGATGATGAATGGATAACTGGTAGCAATGCATGGATAACTCATAGCTTATTAATAGATAATCAAGAGTTCATGGAAGATAAGTAGAAGAATGTGAGATAAAAAGAAAAAGAATATAAAAAATAACGGATAGTTGATAAATGGATAACAGATCGGAAGAATGTCACTGATAACATGTAGCTAGGCATGGATAAGTCACATTTGAACTAGTTTAACTAAAAAATATGAAGAATAAAAAAATATTTCCAAGTTGTCTTCCATTCCATAACTATCTCTCAACCATTTGATCCCTATAGAAGTGATCCATCCATAAACTATATTGGTGTGCTAGTGTTATGCTTAAAAGCATCTTGATTAAGATTTAAATGAACTTATTTAATATTTTTGGATTGTTTTATGCTTACATAACTTTGAACTTAATGTTTGTTCAATTGATGTTTTAAATTTATTGTTTAAGTCTTGGTGACTTCAAATATACCGGTGGCCTATTGAAGTTCACCCACCACAAGTTGAGTGGTTGTGCTAGTTTGATAAATTCTTACAGTCATAATGCTGCTATGTAATCTTGTACAAACGATTTTGTTTTAGGATGCGGGGTTGTGTTCAACAACATCGAGTGGTGGCTAAGGCCAACAATGTCGGGATCCAGTCGCTAGGATGCCCATGGGACACCCTTGATTCTTGGGGAGTTGGAATAACAAGGTTGGCATAACAAAATAGAATTTTTTGATAGATTTTTACATTTATAAGTTTTAATAGTTGAAATTATAATAATTTTAGCATTTTTGGTTTTTTAGTGCACTTTCAAAATCATAAGTTTTAATTATTAAAAATATATTTGTTAAAATTATAATCCTTGGATCCAGGTGAGAGAGCATAGAATCCATTTGTCCCCAGTGGCCTATGCATGAGACACCTAACCAGACAACTGGGACTAGTAGCATGGAGGGTAGTTAATATTTGAATAGGGTTAGCATGGAGGGTAGTCAAGACTTGAATGGGGTTAGCATGTGGGGAGAGGTGACGATTGTTCGATGACAATAAAATAAGATGCACCAAGATAAGGTGAATGAGTGTTGGGACTAGTCAGTTCGGCTTATGGCAAGTGTTCATGGCACGGCAAGGGGATGAGATAAGTTAGGCCAATGGCAGGTTTATGGTAGATGTGCTTTCCCTCATTGTCGTTGTGCTCGCCCTAAAATTTTGGAAACATATGTGGGATAATAGCCACGTTTAAGTGCATGACAAGGAAATTATTGATTGCCTTATGGGTCTGTTAATGGGTTGTTGTAGTAATCGTGTGCTATTCGCTTTCTATTCTAAACGAAGTTGTAAAGGAAAGAGGGGCACTATTGATTTCCCGCTCAACACCATGGTCAAAATGAAACAAATGAAGAGAGGTGCACTGGGTAGTCGACGCTTCTACTTACCAAAATTCAAAGTGAAGCGGCCTCTGTGTGGGAATGTTGCCACCAGGTCATCTTAGTAGAAGCCAAGAAGACCATTGTAGAAGCAGAGGAATGAGTTAAACAAAGCAAGAGGTCCTAAGGATTGATGATTTTTAGGTGGACATAGAACATTGGGTGTAGGATGTGGGATCTACCTGGTCATAGGAGACTAAATATGCCAAGACTATCATTCTATATTGGCAAATGAATACGATGTTGGGGAAGTCATTCATGAACAATTGGGAGGAACAAAAATCGATTTTGTTGTAGTTGAATGAAACCGAGATGTAGATTCACGAGTTGTCATGTCCCCATTTTTGGTGGCATCATAGTCAAAACACTAATCCCTCCATCCCATGGGGTTCTAGTATTAAATTAATAATAAGGGAATAATTTGAGGCCAAGTTACCTTAGAAATTAATTAAGTTAGCTAGGGAATAAATTATGGCCAAATTATTTTGTATTAAATTCATTTAGAAGGGATGTAATATTATTTTGAGTATTCAAATTTTATTTAAATGTAATAATGAGTTGGAAAAGAAGATAAGGTGGGCCAAAGAAGTTTCCTTGCAAAAGAAGTTAACTTGAAGAAAGAAACACAAAGCAAGAATCAATGAATAACCGGAAATTGGAAAAAGAAAGAAAAACATAAAGCAAGGAAACATACAAGCATGAAAGTTCTGAAAAGCTGAAAGTAGCAGAAAATCAAAGAAAGCAAGAGTTTCCTAATTTTTGAAGATAGGAGAATTGGAAAAAGCAGGAAAGCAAGTAAAAGGATCAAGGAAAGCAACAAAGGCTAAACTTAGCCAAGGAGGGCGCACTTGTTGAGAGAGGGGGTCCAAATAAGCCAATCACATGCCAAAGTCATTATCTCCAAAAATAATAATTTAATTATTATTATTATTTTCATGAGAGATGTTTATAAAGGAAGCATGGGCACTCCATTTCACATCTTTTGGTGAGTTTGAGTATTGCATTGAGAGCTCCGAGCTTTCAAGACTTGGGAGATGTGCCCCTTGTCAACAGTTGGGAGATGTGCCCCTACTATGCTACTATCTAGTTGAATCTTCAGCTAGTCATGAAGAGAATGGCATCCATCCTTTCTCATTGAGTTTTATTGCATGTATTCTTAGCTAATTGCAGGCCCAATATGTTCCAGGCAGTGGGAAAAGTTCCAATCCATTCGAGCTCTCTGTTCTCTCTTACTTCTCATGCTATCTTTCTAGTTGGAGGTGAAAGCTTGGTGAATTGCACCCCTGTGAGAAGCTTTAGAATTTTAGTGCACCTTACATGAAAAACTAACAGCTCCTTATCTTCCTATGGTGTAGATCTAGTGATTACATCTCTTCTTCTTACTCTTCCATTGAAGCATTCTTATCCAATTATTGTAAAATCTCCAAGATCGAACATTTTCTGTGAAGTTTGAGCTATGTTACTCCCATATGTTGCTAATGAACTATGATAATGGTTGTTGTTGCATATCTATTTATCTTTGAGTTCATATTATACATCTGAGAAAGAATTCAAGAGCTTGCATGGTTGTTTGTGCTTAAATATTTCAAGACTAGCTCTTTATGCATGATTTTTTTACTAGTTTTATTGTTTTGGTCATAAATGATATTCTATGCATCCAAATTCAGTTCTGCAAGTTTTTGTAGCTTATTAAGACCCTTTTGATACCACTCCAACCTATAGATTAGAGTTTTGGGAGGTTTCTACTATGATTGGGCCAACAAGAAGTCTGGTCATCTCAACAGTCCAAATTTGTTTAACTTCATCCAAGTCATCCAAACTCTATCAAACCGCTCCAAGAACTTTGTATATGTTGTATATCAATATATTGTAAGGTAGATAGAGGTCATCCACCTTCACCTTATTTCCTAATCTTGTGAAAGATTCTAGTTTGCATATGTTGGTGTACCCATGTAACCTTGGACTAGACTTCAACGGTAGCTAATTTCGAAACATAAATGGTCCTATTTTTTTTGTGCAAAAGAATCTTAAGCAAGCTTAGCCTTATGTAATTATATTGTACACTTTTCCTCACTTCCATCAAGCCCTAAATTCCACTTTTCCTCTGTTAGCTATGTTTGGATCGAATCCTGTCAAAACTAGTTTTTGGAATAATTGTTAGACTATCATTTTCTAATTTTAATTTTGGTGCAATTGAGCTAAGATTTTCCAAAATTGATTTGGGGGGTATTACAGTGGTATCGGAGACACTTTCCTCTACTCCTATTGATAGTAATTTCTCATGTTGAAAGAGTTGCAACCATGAGACTAGCACCAACTAGTAATGATTTCAGATGGGATGAGGCAGAAGCATCTCGTTCCTATGAGGAAGTCATCTATATCGATGAAGGCCCACCAAGAGATGATAATGATGACTCATTGTGTGATACTATGTACATAGAGAACATAAGGTCAAATATACTAGAGTTCAATATTGTGGATGGCAAAGTTTGCTATGTGGAAAAGATTCTAGAAGTCAATCCCTTTGAGTACCTCAAAGAATACCAAACAATGACGAAGAAGATCCAGGAGATCTTTCCTTTTCGATACTTTTTCACTTTCAAAGTTGAAAGGTTGTTTTTGAATGAGGATAATGGTAGTAGCACATATCAAGGAAGAGTAAGACATATTGTTGATAGTGTGTGCAAAGATGTGGAGCATATGTTGCAGCAAAGTGAAGCCTCACCGTCAAAATTCTCTACACCCAATGAGCGGGTGACTATGAGTGCATCCAAAGCTTCTCTTGATTTAGAAAGAGGGAAGCCTTCAATCAAAAGGAATCCATCAAATGAGCATGATGTACCTAACACTGTGTAAGATTATAAGGAGGAAAATGAACCATGTGCAACACAAGACCAAGTAGAAGGCGTCGAAGTTGTGAACAATGTGGAAAGAGAGTCCACTTCGAGACATTTAATATTCCTTGTTGGTGATTTTTATATCAATGCAAAGAAGATTGATGTTGTTGATGAGGGTCAGACATATTTTGGATAAAATAAAAAAGAAGAACATAAATCAAATCTACAATCACCCTCTGAGCTTCCTAGTGAAGCAGAAGACAAGCACACATTAGTTGGATCTAGACTAGAGAGTTTGGTGGAAGAGCATGCCACCATAGCCATACCAAATGGGGAGGAAGAGGTGATTCAAAGATATGAACATGATTCTGATTTTTATATTCCTTTGTGCCATCATGAGCTTGCAACTACTTCTGAAGAGAATAATGAGGCAAAAATTCTAGTATCTTCCCAATCACATTAGGATGTATAACCGAGTGAACCATTGGATTGGAGAGCATCCACTGAAGGATGCACAAGCATGGACATGGCTAGAATAACATCTACTGATGTATGCAAAAGTTTCTATATTGGTGACATAGATATCAATATCGAAGATTTTTCTACAAGAGACCGTTCCTATGAAGATGAAGACCTTGTGGTAGAGGAAGATGAACAAGGATCAAAGACTCAGTCACCACTCAAGCTTCATTATAAAGTTGATCAAAAGAAAACATAGGAGGATGTTTATCCTCAAGAGCCACACTTTCTTGAAGACCAATTGAATATGAGTAAAATAAATATACATGTGCCTTGGACATTATGCATGACACCACTTCTTGGGTGTCACATTGTTGCTAGATAATGGAGGAGAAATATTCCATTGAAGAATGGGAGAAGATTCATAACTCAATGGTAGACATAAGACGTAATTTTCCACATTTAATTTCTGATAGAGATCATTTACTGGAGCTTGTGGAGATGTACAATCATTGCTTCACTGGAGCATGAAGAAGAGGTTAACAAGATCACTAACACGTTGAAGACCGCCCATGGTTCTTTGAAGAGTACTCTCAGTGCACTTCAAAGATATGGGAATCAGATTGAGCAGCTTCATGAGAGGTTGCAAGGATCACCCTCCACCTCCTACATTTCAGAAAGTCATTTCCATATGGTTGATTGCGTCCATGGACCAAAGGAGGAACTTCATGTGATGGTGGAACATGAGGTCCCTTCAGATTTGTATATGCTTGAAGAATTTGAATTCAAGAAATATGAAGACCAAGCACCTGCATATTTTCATAGAGATTATGAGTTGCCTTTAGGAAACTATTGCACAGTTTTGGAGGAGGCACATGATATTACTTTCATTGATCCAACCAATGGAGGAAGTTGTGCATCCATTAGCTTGATGGACGAGTATTGTAGAGAGTTGGTTCACTGTTCTTCACCTCACATTTCTATTTCAGCTTCATCATGTGGGGATGAAAATTGGGTGAAAATATTCTTTTTGTTGGTTCCACATGAGAAGCATGAGACTTCCACTCTTTCAATTAATGGATTGATGGTAAATCCATGTGGTTTTCCAAGTGCACCAATAGTAGCTATAAATTGCTTCCCACCTGGATCAATCAGCAAGAGAATTTGTTTATCCATTGATTGGGTGGCTTGACACATGGTTGAGATGTGTTCCCTGAAGGGTAAACATCTTGCTTGCATCAATGGAGATTCATTAGACACATCATAAATTATTTTTGAGAAATGGCATGAGAATCTATGGCCTCTATATGATACTCTTAGTATACATGGGATAATCACATGTGTCTTTGTGGCAACAGTGAGGTGCGTTTCAGTGCTAGCTTGCACATGGATTCTCATATTCCGGAGAGACTCAATATGATTTGGCCCCACATTGAGGAGTTCCATGCTTGGTGGGAGAGTCTTAAAGATGTTCATTTTTGCATGGGGAGTGATCAACTACCAATGTAGTGGTATGATCCTGACCTCTTTCTTGATCACATGTTCTTTCAATTGGTTGTGATGTTTGGGAGGATGCATTTGAGACAGTGGGACCTACCATTCTTTGGAATGTTAGTCTTCCACAAATGGAAAGGACATTTGGAGCTTTGCAAAATAGACAATGGAATCCAAGCATTAATGGATTGCTTCAGATTCCATTGATGTATGGACACAATACAAGCAATGGGATCCTAATATCATCTTTGATTAATTTTCACACTAAGTGCATGGTTGGATGGTGATGTAGCTATCTATTTGGAGATTTCATGAACAATTTGTAATCAGAGCATTGCAACAAAAGCATGATGGCCCTTGGTGTTGAGTAGGGTTGAAAATTACAATGTTAGTCAGTTAACAACATATACCAAGGAGTGAAGTTATTGGTTTGCTTCATGTACAGTTGGATTTGATTATTGCTTGAGGATAAGCAATTTTGGGAGGGGAGGACTATCATGTCCCCATTTTTGGTAGTACCATGGTCAAAACACTAACCACTCTATCCCATGGGGTTCTAGTATTAAATTAATAATAAGGGAATAATTTGAGGCCTAGTTACCTTAGGAATTAATTTAGCTAGCTAGGGATTGATTATGGATAAAATATTTTGTATTAAATTAATTTAGAAGGGATATAATATTATTTTGAGTATTTAAATTTTATTTAATTGTAATAATGAGTTGGAAAAGAAGATAAGGAGGGACAAAGAAGTTTCCTTGCAAAAGAAGGCAACTTGAAGAAAACAACACAAAGCAAGAATCAATGAAAAACAAGAAATTGGTAAAAGAAGGAAAATTAGAGAGTAAGAAAACTTAGAAAA
Source organism: Pseudotsuga menziesii (assembly GCA_001517045.1). Lineage (NCBI taxonomy): Eukaryota > Viridiplantae > Streptophyta > Pinopsida > Pinales > Pinaceae > Pseudotsuga > Pseudotsuga menziesii. The sequence goes on from LPNX010713841.1 coordinate 411,950, forward strand.
TCATGAAAGAGGCCAAAATGTAGGAAAGTTTTGAAAAGCGAAAAGTAGCAGAAAATCAAAGAAAGCAAGAGTTTCCTAATTTTTGAAGATAATATGTATTGGAAAAAGTAGGAAAGCAAGGAAACAGCTCAAGGAAAGCAACATAGCCTAAATTTATCCAAGGACGATGCACTTGTTGAGAGAGGGCGTCCAAATGAGCCAATCACATGCCAAACTCATTATCTCCAAAAAAATAATTTAATTATTATTATTATTTTGTTACTTTCATTAGAGATGTTTATAAAATAAGCATGACCACTCCATTTCACATCTTTTGGTGAGTTTGAGTGTTGCATTGAGAGCTATTAGCTTGAAATACTTGGGAGATATGCCCCTACTGTCCTACCATCTAGTTGAATCTTTAGCTAGTTGTGAGGAGAATGGAATCCAACCTTTCTCATTGAATTTTATTGCATGTATTCTCAGCTAATTGCAGCCCCAATACGTTCTAGGAAGTAGGAAAAGTTCCAGTCTATTCGAGCTCTCTCTTCTCTCTTCTCATGTTATCTTTCTAGTTGGAGGTGAAAGCTTGGGGAATTGCGCCCCTGTGAGAAGCTTCAGAATTTTAGTGCACATTACATGAGAAACGAACAAACCCTTATCTTCCTATGGTGTAGATACAATGATTACATCTCTTCTTCTTACTCTTCCATTGAAGCATTCTTCTCCAATTATTGTAAAATCTCCAAGATTGAATACTTTATGTAAAGTATGAGCGATGCCAATCCCATATGATGCTGATGACATCTGATAATGGTTGTTGTTGCATATTTCTTTATTTCTAGTTCATACTATACATCTAAAAAATAATTCAAGATCTTTTATGTTTGTTTGTGCTTAAATTTTTCAAGAGTAGGTCTTTATGCATGAATTTTTTACTAGTTTTACTGTTTTGGTCATAAATAATATTCTATGCATCCAAATTTAATTCCACAAGTTTCTGTAGCTTATTAAGACCCTTTTAATCCCAATCTAACCTACATATTAGAATTTTTTTGAAGGTCTTACTATGTTTGGTCCAGCCAGAAGTCTGGGCATCTCAACAGTCCAAATTTGTTTAACTTCATCCAATTCATCCAAACTCTATCAAAATGATCCAAGATGTATCTATTGTATATCGATATATTGGATGGTAGACAGAGGTCATCCACCTTCACATTTTTTCCTAAGCTTGTGAAAAGATTATAGTTTGCATATACTGGTGTACCTAGGTAGCCTTGGAGTAGACTTCAGCAGTAGTTGATTTTGAAATATAAATGGTCCTGGTACTTTGTGCAAATGAATCTTAAGAAATTTATCCCTATGTGATACTTTCGTACACTTTTCCTCACTTCCATCAGACCCTAAATCCCACTTGTCCTCTGCTAGCTATGTTTGGATAGAATCCTGTCAAAACTAGTTTTTGGAATAATTGTTAGACTATGATTTTTCTGATTTCGATTTTGGTGCAATTGAGCTAAGATTTTCCAAATTTCAATTTGGAGATATTACGTGAGTTGAATGACAACCTTTGTATGGTGGCCAAAGTAGTGAACGAGTTGGAAGCCAAGATCAACTTGCTAATGAAATCAACTATTGGCATAGTTTTTAAGGTCAAAGGATTAGCGAGACAACCCAACCAACCTCCTCCACCAAGCGAGTTTCACATAGTGCATATTCCTTGTGACGATCAGGCCCTTTCACTTTATGTTTAGTTTTCCTATGTCTAGTCAGTTTGTTAGTCTCACTAGTTTTTTTACCTGTCATAAAGACATTTTTTTATAAAACTATGAGACTAGTTCTTGGTTTGAACTAGTTTTACAAATCGTATTTTTAGACTTTTGAGACCAAGTTATATTTTGTGGTTGATATGGTTTCTTAGTGATAATCCAACCACATAAAATCTTTGTATATTTTTACTATTATTAATATAATATTAATAATACCTATAATTTTATGAAATATATTAAAATTATTATATTAAAAATTAGAAAAAATAGAATTTTATATAATATTATAATATATAAAATTTTATATAGAGTTCCCATTTTTTATTTTTTAAAATAATTATTAAACAAAAATTTACTTGCTTCTAGTTTAAGAGAACTTATACACAAATAGTTTTTTATAAATTGAAAAATAAATATAATATAATTATGATAAGCTCTTTATCTAACCTAATTCAACTATAATATATGTAATAATAAGTACCGATGTATACTTCTTATCTAACTATAAAGGAATGAAACTTCTAAAAAGAATCTAATTATAATAATTATAATTAATCATAGGAGAAAATAAACTTCTTAAATGAAACTAATAAATATATATGTATAATAATTTAACTATAAAAGGAATAAACATCTCGAATGGATTTGTATAATTTTTATTTAACTAAAGACAACTTCTAAAATGGATATAACAAGTATATATATATAATAATTATTTAGAACTTTTAAAATGGGTCTAATATGTATATATATAATAATTATTTAGAACTTTTAAAATGGGTCTAATAAGTACATAGGTATAATTATTATTTAAATATAAAAAAAAAAAATTTCTAACATAGGTTTTGTAGGAAGCTTTCAAATAAATCTATATATGATAGATTCTCTATCAAACGTGTAATCAAACCCATCATATTATCATAAGTGCAAATTCAAAACAATCATCTTATCATGTATTCATCTTATTCATTTGGAGTAGGATTCAAACTTTTAGGACATGTAAGTTATTTAAAATCACTATTAAAAATATTTTGAATTGTTTTAATTTAATTATGATAGATTTATTATTTAATTAGTAATAATTAATTATATATATATNTATATATAGATAGAAATGGAGTACTAATGGAGTAAGCTAGTTATGGAGCAATCCTCCTTCATCGGACGGAGGAGGAGCAAAGTTAACGTTGACTTTGCTCCTCCTCCGTCTGATGGAGGGAGGATTGCTCCATAGCTAGCTCACTCCAGTACTAATTGCTTGGCTTTTCTTCGACTTTTGGTAATAGATGTTTTCTTACAACATTATTTTATGGAGCCTTGCAATTATGCTCCTTATCATTAGTACCTTGTAAAGCACTCCCTTGTTCCTGTTTTGGATTGGGATAAGTGACGAATCCTCATAATGTTAGGAGGATTCACTTGTAGGGGAAGAGTTTGCATGATACTCGAGGGTTAAGCACATTGTTCAAGATGTCACACAATGCATTCCATAAGTTGCTCTATTGAATTTATTTAAACAAAGATCTCTAAATTTATATGTGTTGAATACTTCTAAACATATCCACTTCTACCAATTTCTTAAGTTTACTACATGTGTAGTTGTGTCAATAACATAATTATCTATTGTTACATTATTTCGTAAGTATTGGTGGCTGGGGAATAAAAAATCTCACATGGTTCAGTATAGCTCTACGCTTAAATTTTTTTTGGAGAATCCTTCAATCTAGAGGCTTATGGTTTCAAGTTCTGCATTACAAATATATCAAATATCGCTCCGTGGCAGATTGGTTTAGATATAAACGCTACAACATGCGCAATGTATCAGTTATGTGGAGAGGGTTCATCCACACCCTCCCTTGGATGGGTTTGCATTTGGCATGGAAGGTGGGTAATGGTGATAACATTATGCTTGGTATAGACCCAATCGTTGGATCTCACACCTCCTTCTGCCTCCCAGAAGACCTAAGAACTTACTTGTAGGACTTGGATATATGCATTCTCTCGCAGGCACATAACACTCTTTTAAATGCACAGAGTTACTGGTTTACAGCTGATGATATTAACCTGGGAGGCACTTACAAATTAATTTGGACTGAATATGTTGATGGATTATCTGGAGCTGGCATCCATCTCTCAGATCGTAATGATGAACTTGTCTGGGCTTTTAATAAAAATTCGGGCTCCATAACTGCCAGGAATGCATACGAATGTATTGTCAACTCTTCCTCGGCCCTGACATCAAATCCTGTCGACTCTTGTATATGGAACAAAGCCCTCCCAAATAAAATTTCATGTTTTATTTGGTTAGCTCTCCGGAATAGAGTCCTTACTTGGGATAATTTGCAGATAAAAGGAAAATCTGGCCCAGGAATATGTGTTCTTTGCTACGCAGGTCAGGAGACTGTCGAGCACCTTTTCTCTACATGCACTGTTTGGAAAACAGTGGCTGAACAGGTTTGCTATCACTTCAATCTTCCTGCATGTTCTCCTTATGTCCCACTCAGTGACATGTTAATTATATGGTTTGGGAAACTATCAAGAAGCACGTCCCTCTATATGCTTCCCTTCCACATGATGTGGATTATCTGGAAGGAACGCAACCATGCAATCTTTGAAGGCAAACGCAGGAATATCTTCAGTATTGTTCGCCAAATTATAACTACTGTTCAGACTCTCCCCCTTTTGACTGTCATAGGAAAACAAAATTGCAGAAATTTGGGGAAGCCCCCAATCAAGATTTATCCCTGTGGCTTCATTGATGGTGCATCAAAATGTATGTTGGCTGGTGTGGGTTTTTGCATACATCTAAATGACTACCACTACTTGGAGTTCTCGCTGGGGGTCGAACATGGCACTAACACCAAAGCGGAATTGCTCAGCTTATGGGTACTTCTTCTTTCCTCCCAAATGATGGGGATCCCCCTATCCCATGTATATGGTGATTCACAAGTAATCATCAATTGGGTGAAGGGATCGACTGCTCTCTCCCCGACTGATCTCGTTCATTGGTGCAGGGAGACAAAAAAGCTAATTTCTAGCTTCTAGGATTTGTCCTTCACCCACATTTACCGAGAGCACAATCGGATGGCTGACCGTCTCTCTAAAGATGCACTCTCCTTTCCTCCGGGTAAAGGCAGTTTTATGGAATATTTTGAGAACCATTTGGTTTCTCAAGACACTTTTCAGCTCTACTGAGATTGTTAAAAAGGAATTTCTCCCTTATTCTGTCTTGTTTTGTATGAGTGCTCACTTTTAGAATGTTGTTCAGATCCCTTTGGCACTCGGTAGATGTGGATGAGACGACAGTTCTCTTATGATGAGACAATTTTTTGATGGGATCTTTTTTGCTGTTGTTATGCCTTTCCCCCTGGTAGAAATCCTATGGACTGGTTTGGTGTGTAACCCAAATACGGGATGTTTGTAAAGATGACCTTTGATTCTTCTAAGAATAACAAGGACATGCTTTTTTCTTTCTGAAAAAAAAAGTATTTGGTTTGATTGCCATCACTCTCACTTGATCCTAGCATTGTTGATATCACATCGAGCTTCTCTCACTTGATCCTAGCATTGTTGATATCACATCGAGCTTCTCCAATGTTCACCATGCACCACTTGAGACCTTTCCTAAATTCCCCCAACTCATAAGGGACACAACACCTTTCACTGCAATGACAATGCACCATCCTACTTTGAATTAATAGAGAAACTAGGACAAAACCGATGCATACAATAATGTGGGAGTGTAGACTCAAAGCCAAGGAAGGGGAGCTCCCTTTGACTGCCAAAGCTGTCAAATGCATAAAACCTAAAGAAATAAGAACAAAAACAAGAAACACCAAATTCTTGAAAAATGAATTGGAGTACACACATGTCTTGATGAAATAACCCACATTGAAATCCCAACTGAAACCTCATGCAATTTTTAATACTTCATACATTTGTAAAGCATAATGGAGTAATAAAATGCCACCAATTTATACATGCATTGATTCACTGAGGGAATGCTTACCAAAACACATATATTATCTCTCGTCATATATGATGATGATGATGATGATGATGATGATGGCGGTGGTTATTAACGTCCACTGGACCAACTTTCATCTATCATACCTTAAAAAAGGTTAGGATTCACTTAGTTTTCCTTAAAAAAATATTTCTATGCTTGAAAATCTTTAAGAGAAGCATTCATAGCTCACCATTGTCGTGATGAATTAAAAGATCAAGAAGGTCAACCCTCTTAGTGTCACAAAGATGACAAATTATTTCATCTCACGACATTTTAGGAATTGTCCAATACCCTCTTTCACTATGGAGCTTATGAAAATTTGTTCTTATTTTAACAATGTTGATTTTCTTCTTTATGTTACTTAATTAAACAAAAAATAATTTAAAAAAATATAAAATTCATTTAATACATAAATACTAGTATAACATGTAAATGTAAATCCATTTAAACTCCAAACTTATTAAACTTTTAAAGATATCAAATATTTAAAAAATAAACTTTTTCTCAGACATTTATACTATAGAAAATTTTTTTTACACATTTTTATCTATAATGCCATTTTTAAAAATATTTTTAATAAAATCAAAATTTATCCTCGGATGGGGTGTAAGGGAGGAGTAAAGGGGGGTCCAGTATGAAACCAAGAAACATACTCAACCCCTCATAGTCATCCTTGGGCACATGTTACAAGGGGACATGTGTTACAAGAAGAGGAGGATTACTACATGCAAGTATGATAGAGAGGTTAATGGTAAGAGGAAGCAATGAAGGCTTGGGGTGGTAGAGGGACGGAAGGAAAATGAAAAGAATGGCGATTGAAGAGGAGAAGGAGATGATGGATGATAATGGGGATAGAGACTGAGAGTTTGGGACTGGCTTCTATGAATCATGAAGTTTAAGTTGGAATTGGGCTCTCTCTCTTTATTTCACTTAGATTGGCTTGGCTTGAATGGGGAGGTAAGCAAGGGTCTCTCTCATCTCTTTCCTCTATTAGCCTAATTCCTAGGCTGTCATTGTGGTGTGGCTCTACCTATGGCATAGGTCCATCATATTGGTTGATTACTCTCATAATAGGTAGAGGTAGAGCATGGCATCAAGGGAGAAGGGGAAGGGGGAGAAATGTTTAGTCTTATCATAAGCAGTAGGTCTCTACTTCATAGACACCAATGGACACCACTATGGAATTATGCTTAAGTTGGATGAAATTCAAGTTCAGAATACGCACTCAAGATGGAAAGCTTACAATTATGACAAAGTTTACTTGTGGGATTGTTTTATCTAAGGAGAGCTACAAGCTAGGTTCATAGTTCTAAGGTGGTGGTGGTGATCTCCTCTGAGAATCGAGAGACAGACTAGGTCCCAACAGAAGTTGTGTTAATTCCTGCCAATAAGGGTCAGAAAGCTTAAGATCTTAGGTATGGGATTTACACAAGTTTTTGGAATTAGATATGTTACCACTCTTGCAGTAATTCCCTAGAATGAAAGATATAGTCAAAATTTTTAGAGAGTAAATATTTCCACCAATTTATCACAAACTATCTGGGATGGAAAACTCTCTTTGATGTAGTTTCTTAAGTGATAAACCAATAAACACAAACCATATACAATTTATTTTTTCTTATTTTTAATATATATGTTCTATTGCTATCGACTACATTGAAATATACAATAAACAAATCTATATTAATTTTTTAAAACATTTAACTTTTTTTTTTTAAATCATTATCATTGAATTTTTTTTGACATAGCTATCCTAATTGACACATATCATTCCTAACTTGAAATATACAATAACAAATCTATATTATTATTTTTAAACATTTAACTTTTATTTATTTTTAAATCATTATCATTGAATTTTTTTTGACATAGTTATCCTAATCGACACATATCATTGCTAACTCATAATTGACACTTATCATTACCTAGAAATTAACATAACTATAACAATTCCTACTTATAAGTTGAAATCTTTAATTTTAATTACGTCGATAGACGTTTTTATTTGAGATTTAGGGTGGACTACGGCCTATGTTTTTTCATCTACGGAGGATGATGAGACAAGTGTACTGCCGAGATTGATTCTATGTCAGTCGTTCAAAATTCAAAATAAACAACGATAAAAAAAATATAAGAAATAACTGGTAGCTAGCTGATGAATGGATAACCAATAGTTCATGGCAGGGAACTACAAGAATGTGAGATAAAAATAAAAAGAATATAAAAAATATATGATAGTTGATAAATGGATAACATGAAGAATGTTGGTGCGAACATGTAGCTAGGCATGGATAACTCATAGTTGACCGGTTTAACTAGAAAAATACGACGAATAAAAAATATTCCAAACTATCTTTCATTCCATAACTATCTCTCAACCATGTGATCCCTATCGACATGATCCAGCTACAAACTATGTGAATGTGCTAATCAAATTATAAATATATTATTTGACAAACTTTCAACCAAACTCATTATTAAATATATTAAAAATCAAATTAAATTAACTATAAGAACTTAGACCCATTGAAGAAAGTCCAACGTATATAAATTAATAGTTAGGTCGGACCTATTCGTATTCATACGCCATTGAAAGAGAGAGATGAGTTGAAATTTTATTAATCGAAAACTATTACAAATTGACGGGGTCACCATGATTAAAAATGATATTGATAGGTTGAATTAAATTTAAGGATTATCACAAGATTATCTGATAGGTTGAATTAAATTTAAAGATTTTTTTTTTTTAAAATGTGTTTTCAAAAAAAATATAGATACCTTTATATATACCATTGTTAAAGTTAAGATCTAGAGGAGGTTAACCTATGTCATGAAACTTATAGGGAGCGTTAGACGCAAATGCCAGTTATCAATTGATTTGAAAAAAAAAATCATTATACATGTGATGTTATAGGTCCAAAATTTCGTGAAACATTTACCTTTTACAAGGGGAAACTACGTTTGATGTCCATAAGTAATTGTACAGTGTTTCATACAATTATATTGATGTTACACTAACTAGGAATTTCGAGTTATATCCAGTTAAGTTTTTATTTGTTTTCATGATTGGGTATTTCTTGAGGGCTAGTCGTATTATTTTATATATTGGTTTGGTTGATTTGTTAAGAATCACAAATTATTTCAATACAAGAATCAAGTCATGGCCAAATTACATAATTTATACATTTATTACAAAAGGGTCCAATAAAATCATCATGTCATTTATAAGAATTGAACTTTGGATGGACATAAATAACAATCATTCTTCTTAATCCTCCAAACAATAAACAACACATTTATTAACATGCTTAAAAAAATATTTCTTAAATTAAAAAAAAAAAACCTAATCATACACATTCATAAATAAATATTATAAAGTCATTCCAACAACCCAATCATGCACATTCATAAATAAATATTATAAAATCATTCCAGCGTTTCTCTCATTCACATTGATATTTTCTATTGAAGTGGTGTAGCATGACATGAAGGCGTGAGACGTGCAAGTGATAGACTAATGATGTTTACTTATATTTTTTAATTTTGAAGTGGTGTACCATGAAAGGAAGGCACCCCATAGGTTGAAGTTCAACGTGCAAGAGTGGAATGCATTTTACTTTGTATTTTTTATTTTGTTGGTTCCACATTTATAGGTGGACATTTGACTTGGGGAGGGGTTTATTTGATAAGCATGTTATGTATAAGAAATGGTGATAAATAATGAGAAATGATGATAAATAATGATCAATAGGTTATGTATAAAAAATGATGATAAATTTTATTGAATGAAAGGAAAATGTTTTAATAGTTTTTTTAAAACTTTGATACGATGTTAAATTTATGTTTAAATTGTTGGCTTTAATTATGGGGTTTAATTTGGTGGAGATATGAGTAAGGTTTTTGCATAGCCTCTCAAGAATTTGACCTCGAGACCTTTTACTTACAAATACAACTTTCAACCACTCGAACTAACCTATCAAACTATCCAAAAATTATATATATATATATCTCTCTATTTTGTAAAATCAAAATAAAGCTAAATTACATAATTTACTAAATCATTTTTTTCTATTAACTCTATTAACTATAGTATTTTCTCTATTAATCATAGTATTTTTTCTATTAAAACTATTACCAAAAAAATGTTCATTTCGTTAAGGTTATATTTTGATTATTTGAATATAATGTAAATAGTTTGGATACAAATCGATATTTTATCCTTCAGTCAATTAATATCTTCCAATTAATTCTTAACAAAATAGTGCACGACCCTTAATTGGTACTCAATGTTCACATGTAAGACATCAATATTTCCAAAAGAATCCACTACCCTTGATTGGTACTCAACGTTCACATGTAAGAAATCAATATTTCATAACAACGTGGGCATTTTTTAATTGATTATTGCGTGCCTTTATGAAGGGACAAAATTATTCCGCAAGGTAATATCATATCAAATAATTAATATTTTAGCAAGAATAAATCAATGACTTTTATTTTTAATAATAATAAAATAAGAGCCATGAACAATCAATACATGTTAATTTTTATAATATATTGCGACGTGGTTTAATATCAAAGGGAGCATCTTAGAGTTTGAACAAGCAAGGATAGCTTGCCTACCCTCATATTGCCAAGGTAAGGTTTCTTTCTCAGTAAGGTATAGAAGCAGATTATGGGTTGGGAGGAAATAATACATGCTTACTCATGGTTGGGAAGGAAATGGGCTTATTTCTTTGGGAAAGAAAGGATAATCTAAATTGGTAATCTTTATAAAAATGAGTTTTTTTGGTAGTTTTTTTGTTGGAATATCGTAATTTTTTTGTTGTTGGTGAAATCTAAAATTTTAAGTGTTTAACTTGTGTATTTGAATGTATAAATAAATTCAGCACCCTTAAAAATCTGTGTGACACTTACATTATGCAATTCGACAAGTGATATCAACATTATGAAATTCGACAAGGGATATCAACGATTCTAAGAATTTTTCAAGATTTCCAAGCGTATTCCGAACAAAACTAACAAACGGAAATGGTTGAAAAAGTAGAATATTTAGACTACTTGTTATTTTATAATATGATTATCATATTCGGTAGGGATGGATTCAGAGGTATTAGATCATCATGTATTAATCTTATTTTATTTTATTAGCATTTTTTTTAATTTTTACTTTTATTATTTTATTTGGTTGTGAATTTAAGAATGTTACAAAAAGATAGGGCAAATCCAAAAACCTTTTATAATTTAAAATTTCAAAATCAAGGACAATACACCTTATCCTATTCTTCTCATAAAAGCCAGTGTTTGTCCTATTGAGAACATGGCTTTGACTAGATACCTAATTTATAAGAACAAGATAAACAACATAGAAGACAAGATACTTCCCAAGATTGCTTCAAATTCCAATAAAAAACACATGTTGTTTAAACAAGGTTGACTAGCTGGATCATGGGATGCATAAGGGCGACTAGCTGGATCATGGGATGCATATCCTTTGCTAACTTCATTGTCCTAGTCAACGATTCTCCTTCTCCATTCTTTAGAAGCTCCAGGGGTCTGAGACAAGGTTATCCCCTCTCCTCGTGGTTATTTTTATTGATCATGGAAGGTCTTAACTTGCTAATCTCTAAAGCAAAACTTGATGGCAGGATTTTGGGGATCAAAATCGATGATGCCATCTGTATCACACACCTCTTGTTCGTCAATGACGTTCTTCTTTTTGGTAGGTGTATTCTGGCTTACTGACAGACCATTAAGGATTGCCTAACCACCTTTACAGAGACCAATTTCATGATGATAAATGTGGGAAAATCTACCTTTCTTATGGTAGAGGTGGATGAGAACTTCAAAAATTTCCTAATACAACTCTTTCATTTCAAGGTCGAACCCTTAGAAGCTGACATTAAATACTTAGGTTTTTTCCTAAAAGGAAACAATTATCTCAAATATGAATGGCTTTGGTTGCTTTGTAAAGTGGAAAAGCGTATGCAAAATTGGACTTTGTGTTGGCTATCTATATGCGCCAGTCTTGTCCTCATGTGGTCCTCATTAAGTCCGTTTTAGAAAATATTTTGGTTTATTGGATGACATTGGGTAAAATTCTGAGGTATGTTCTTGACAAAATTCATCAAAAATGTTTTGCTTTCCTGTGGTCTGGGAGAAATATACATTTCAAGTATCACTTGGAAAACTGGGAAACTATAGATTGACCCAAAATCTATTGTGGATGGGGCATAAATAATATCTTTGATTTTGACAAAGCTTTGGCTAGTAAGAGCCTATACAAAATAATTATAATATAAAAATATTATTACATCTAAATTTTAAGGAGAAATTGTGTTGTGATAAAGAATTATAAGATAAGACAAAAAAATATATTATAAAGAGGCGATCAATCCTAATATAGAAGATAAAAAATTTAGTAATTTTAACTAACATAAAGAAGAAAATCAACATCACTAAGATTAAACAAACTTTCATGAGCTCCATAGTGAAAAATGGTGTTTGACAATTCCTTAAAGGTAGCGGGTCCAAAGAATTTGTAATCTTTGTGATAGTAAAAAGGTTAAAAATGAAAATATTTATCTTAGAATGTTCTATGTACACTCACATATAATAGCATTTTCAAAATATGTGTTTTCATAACAACCTTAGTAGCCTCTAAACTCATAAAATATACAAGGACTTATGAATGTTTTTATTTTTATTTTTTCTCCAGTAGGAAAATAAACTCTAAAGCAAATCCACGGGTAATTCCTTATGTAATGGAATTTGCTTTAATTATTAATAAATTCTTATTAAAAGCCACTTTGTTAAATAAGTTAAAATTTAAACATAATTATTGTATATATAATTTAATTTAATAAATATTTAAAAATTTAATATCAAATAATATTTCTATAAATGTAAACCATATAAATTTAACTCTCTTAAATGTAATCATTACCACATTAAATTGTTAATAAAAACTTAGCATATCTATATATAATAATTGACACTTAATGAGAAGCTCTGTAATTACAGTCTACAATAACAACGCTGCTAATTCCATATGGATATGGATGTAAAATAATGTAAAAGTAGCAGAGACTAATCCATATACAATCATCCATGACCAACAACAGAGTGCAACACACGCCTTGCTATGTGGTCGGTGTGTAGAGCAAAGAACACGGAACATTCTTGCTTACAAATTTTTTAAATTTAAAATAGTAATAATAACAATAAATTATGCTTTTGTACTATGTTGATTATTTATTGATTTTTTTAAATAATATTTATATAAAAATAAAAAATTTCTTGCAGGGATTTATGTCTAATCCATAATGTATTCAACCAATTAAAAAATATTGATTTACCTTTTTCAAAAAATAGAAAATATAATTTTATATTTTCAAAAATTTGATTTAATAGGTTGTTTTTCACACATTATAAAAATTTACAAAACAACATACAAAAATTAAGATTTAATACAAAGTCAAAAGACTTTGATTTACTCACGAAAAGTATATCCCTGCCTTGGTAGGAAATAATAAGATTAAAATATAAATGTAAACTATATAACTTTAACTCTAGATGAAATCATGATCACAAAACTTAGCATAATTATATAATAATTGAAACTTATTTTTTATAAGAAGCTAGCGTAACTACAATAACAAGTGTCACAAGGTGGCGAAGTCCCTCCCGTTAGGTTTGTGATGCATGATAATAGAGTTCTGAACTAGTAGTATTGATGTAATATGCTAAATACATATTGTTAGTATACAAAATACAATATATTGTATACAAAATACAATACTGTTAGTATCAATGCATGATACTTTGTAAAGTGGTCTTGTCAAGACTGCTAGTATATGTACATATTGTGAGATATGTACATAAGTTGTAGATGATATGCATTGGTTCGTTGGTCTGCAGAAAAGAGAGTCTATTACCATTCTTGATGTAAATTGTTCTTAGAGACATGAACAAGTAATTGAGATGTTGTGTTACCTTCTTCTTATGCAATGTGTAACACTACATTGTCTTCATTCAATGTAAAGTAGCTGTGCATTGAAGATTGCGTAGCATATATACAATAGTTGGTTTATTCTATAGATATATGTCATAGGACATTTATTGTAGGCTAGGAAGTAGTTCTTGCTAAATAGATCTCCGAGTATGCAAGGTATAACAATGTTGCATGTTCTTTTGATAATGCCATTTAGACAATCTGCATATTTGAAGGGGCAATTTTTATTACATTTTTCACAAGCAATTAGCAATCCTTCTATCATTGGAGATGTTCCAACAACGGAGTTGCATTCAATGCATATGGGTTCAAATGGTGTCGAATATGGATGTGTCAATGTCAGCATAACTTGAACCAATTCACATATTTTCATTGTTAATTGTCTAAAAGGTATATGTAAATAGAGCTAATAGACAACTATGTATAGTGTTACTTACACCATTTGTTGAACCAACTAATTTTTGTAACCTGTGCATGGATTCTGTTCTCAGTTCTGTGATGAATGTCATTGTTTTTGTTCAAATATCGTTTCCTTTGTGTCTCTTTCCTTTGTGTTGTTTTTGCATAAAATCACAGATATTAAAGAAATGTAACTGCAAAAGATATATAATTTTGTACTATTATTATTATTATTTCCCCTTTGAATGTACCTGCAAAATCTTAGGAATTGTCCAATACCCTCTTTCACTATGGAGCTTATGCAAATTTGTTCTTATTTTAACAATGTTGATTTTCTTCTTTATGCTACTTAATTAAACAAAAAATAATTTTAAAAAATATAAAATTCATTTAATACATAAATACTAGTATAACATGTAAATGTAAATCCATTTAAACTCCAAACTTATTAAACTTTTAAAGATATCAAATCTTTAAAAAATAAACTTTTTCTCAGACATTTATACTATAGAAAACTTTTTTTTACACTTTTTTTATCTATAATGCCATTTTTTAAAATATTTTTAATAAAATCAAAATTTATCCTCGGATGGGATGGGAGGGAGGAGTAAAGGGGGGTCCAGTATGAAACCAAGAAACATACTCAACCCCTCATAGTCATCCTTGGGCACATGTTACAAGGGGACATGCGTTACAAGAAGAGGAGGATTACTACATGCAAGTAATGATAGAGAGGTTAATGGTGAGAGGAAGCAATCGAGGCTTGGGGTGGTAGAGGGATGGAAGGAAAATGAAAAGAATGGCGATTGAAGAGGAGAAGGAGATGATGGATGTGTTAGGATTATTAATCCTCCCTTGTACAAATTTGGTCATATGTCTAAATCAGGAGTCATGTCTAAATCGGGAGTCCATCCAATCTATTTATAGTCATTAGCACCATTGGTTAAACTTGACCAAATTGGGGCACATGTTTCAGTTACCAAAGTGTGGGGAACACTAATTGAGGCTCACTGCCACTTATTGCACTTGATTGCATAAGTTTAGGAGTCTCCTAGATCAATCCCTACAATTTAGGAAGCAATTGGGAGTGCCGAAACCAACCAAGGTCAGTTAACTTCAGTTGATGACTAGTCAAGCCAAATTAGGAGTCAGTTACATTTAGTTCTAGCTCTCTACATTCAGTTAAATAATGGTTTAATTAATTGCACACATGTGGGGCGTTTTTCTCACCTACCACAGTCAGTTAACCATTATTTAATACTAAATGTAATAGTTGGTTGTGTTTTAGAACTCCGGTTATGATTTAGACAAGGATAGTTAACTACTGGGTCCTTAACTTCAGTTGATGACTAGTCAAGACAAGTTAGGAGTCAGTTACATTCACTTAAATAATGGTTTAATTAATTGCACACATGTGGGGCGCTTTTCTCACCTACCACAGTCAGTTAACCATTATTTAAATACTAAATGTAACAGTTAGTTGTCTTTTAAAACTCCAATTGTGATTTAGACAAGTCTTGGTTACCTACAGTCAAGTAGAGTCATCAATTCGAACTTCCTCATGTGGATTCGAATTGCTTGTGGCTATTAAAGCCATTTTACATCATTGTAATTATTATCTGAATTACTTTTTGATTAATGAAAGCATTCACAGCTGCAAGCCTTTTGCACTGTTTCATTCTTCAATTGCTGAGTAAATTGTGAGATCTTCTTTGTGAGTTTTGTTTTTGTCTACAGATCTATATGCTCAAATTTACAGGATGATAATGGGGATAGAGACTAAGAGTTTGGGACTGGCTTCTATGAATCATGAAGTTTAAGTCGGCATTGGGCTCTCTCTCTTTATTTCACTTAGATTAGCTTGGATTGAATGGGGAGGTAAGCAAGGGTCTCTCTCATCTCTTTCCTCTATTAGCCTAATTCCTAGGTTGTCATTGTGGTGTGGCTCTACCTATGGCATAGGTCCATCAGATTGGTTGATTACTCTCATAATAGGTAGAGGTAGAGAATGGCATCAAGGGAGAAGGGGAAGGGGGAGAAATGTTTAGTCTTATCATGGGCAATAGGTCTCTACTTCATAGACACCAATGGATGCCACTATGGAATTATGCTTAAGTTGGATGAAATTCAAGTTTAGAATACGCACTCAAGATGGAAAGCTTACAATTATGACAAAGTTTACTTGTGGGATTGTTTTATCTGAGGAGAGCTACGAGCTAGGTTCATAGTTCTAAGGTGGTGGTGGTGATCTCCTTTGAGAATCGAGAGACAGACTAGGTCCCAACAGAAGTTGTGTTAATTCCTGCCAATAAGGGTCAGAAAGCTTAAGATCTTAGGTATGGGATTTACACAAGTTTTTGGAATCAGATATGTTACCACTCTTGCAGTAATTCCCTAGAATGAAAGATATAGTCAAAATTTTTAGAAAGTAAAAATTTCCACCAATTTATCACAAACTATCTAGGATGGAAAACTCTCTTTGATGTAGTTTCTTAAGTGATAAACCAATAAACACAAACCATATACAATTTATTTTTTCTTATTTTTAATATATATGTTCTATTGCTATAGACTACATTGAAATATACAATAAACAAATCTATATTAATTTTTTTAAACATTTAACCTTTTTTTTTAAATCATTATCATTGAATTTTTTTTGACATAGCTATCCTAATCGACACATATCATTGCTAACTTGAAATATACAATAACAAATCTATATTTTTATTTTTAAACATTTAACTTTTATTTATTTTTAAATCATGATCATTGAATTTTTTTTGACATAGTTATCCTAATCGACACATATCATTGCTAACTCATAATTGACACTTATCATTACTTAGAAATTAACATAACTATAACAATTCCTACTTATAAGTTGAAATCTTTAATTTTAATTACGTCGATAGACGTTTTTATTTGAGATTTAGGGTGGACTACGGCCTATGTTTTTTCATCTACGAAGGATGATGAGACAAGTGTACTACCGAGATTGATTCTATGTCGGTCGTTCAAAATTCAAAATAAACAACGATAAAAAAAATATAAGAAATAACTGGTAGCTAGCTGATGAATGGATAACCAATAGTTCATGGCAGGGAACTACAAGAATGTGAGATAAAAAGAAAAAGAATATAAAAAATATATGATAGTTGATAAATGGATAACATGAAGAATGTTGGTGCTAACATGTAGCTAGGCATGGATAACTCATAGTTGAACCGGTTTAACTAGAAAAATACGACGAATAAAAAATATTCCAAGCTATCTTTCATTCCATAACTATCTCTCAACCATGTGATCCCTATCAACATGATCCAGCTACAAACTATGTGAATGTGCTAGTCAAATTGTAAATATATTATTTGACAAACTTTCAACCAAACTCATTATTAAATATATTAAAAATCAAATTAAATTAACTATAAGAACTTAGACCCATTGAAGAAAGTCCAACGTATATAAATTAATAGTTAGGTCGGACCTATTCGTATTCATACGCCATTGAAAGAGAGAGATGAGTTGAAATTTTATTAATCGAAAACTATTACAAATTGACGGGGTCACCATGATTAAAAATGATATTGATAGGTTGAATTAAATTTAAGGATTATCACAAGATTATCTGATAGGTTGAATTAAATTTAAAGATTTTTTTTTTTTGTTTTTTTTTGTTTTTTGTTTTGTTAAAAATGTGTTTTCAAAAAAAATATAGATACCTTTATATATACCATTGTTAAAGTTAAGATCTAGAGGAGGTTAACCTATGTCATGAAACTTAAAGGGAGCGTTAGACGCAAATGCCAATAATCAATTGATTTGAAAAAAAAATCATTATACATGTGGTGTCACAGGTCCAAAATTTTGTGAAACATTTACCTTTTACAAGGGGAAACTACATTTGATGTCCATACGTAATTGTACAGTGTTTCATACAATTATATTGATGTTACACTAACTAGGAATTTCGAGTTATATCTAGTTAAGTTTTTATTTGTTTTCATGATTGCGTATTTCTTGAGGGCTAGTCATATTATTTTATATATTGGTTTGGTTGATTTATTAAGAATCACAAATTATTTCAATACAAGAATCAAGTCATGGCCAAATTACATAATTTATTCATTTATTACAAAAGGACCCAATAAAATCATCATGTCATTTATAAGAATTGAACTTGGATGGACACAAATAACAATCATTCTTCTTAATCCTCCAAACAATAAACAACACATGTTTAAAAAAATATTTCTTAAATTAAAAAAATAAAAACCTAATCATACACATTCATAAATAAATATTATAAAGTCATTCCAACAACCCAATCATGCACATTCATAAATAAATATTATAAAATCATTCCAGCGTTTCTCTCATTCACATTGATATTTTCTATTGAAGTGGTGTAGCATGACATGAAGGCGTGAGACGTGCAAGTGATAGACTTATGATGTTTAATTTTGAAGTGGTGTACCATGAAAGCAAGGCACCCCATAGGTTGAAGTTCAACGTGCAAGAGTGGAATGCATTTTACTTGTATTTTTTATTTTGTTGGTTCCACATTTATAGGTGGACATTTGACCTAAGAATGGGGAGGGGTTTATTTGATAAGTAGGTTATGTATAAGAAATGATGATAAATAATGATCAATAGGTTATGTATAAAAAATGATGATAAATATTATTGAATGAAAGGAAAATGTTTTAATAGTTTTTTTTAAACTTTGATATGATGCTAAATTTATGTTCAAATTGTTGGCTTTAATTAAGGGGTTTAATTTGGTGGAGATATCGAGTAAGGTTTTTGCATAGCCTCTCAAGAATTTGACTTCGAGACTTTTCACTTACAAATACAACTTTCAACCACTCGAACTAACCTATCAAACTATCCAAAAATTATATATATAAATCTATTTTGTAAAATCAAAATAAAGCTAAATTACATAATTTACTAAATCATTTTTTTCTATTAACTCTATTAACTATAGTATTTTCTCTATTAATCATAGTATTTTTTCTATTAAAACTATTACCAAAAAAATGTTCATTTCGTTAAGGTTATATTTTGATTATTTGAATATAATGCAAATAGTTTGGATACAAATCGATATTTTATCCTTCAGTCAATTAATATCTTCCAATTAATTCTTAACAAAATAGTGCACGACCCTTAATTGGTACTCAATGTTCACATGTAAGACATCAATATTTCCAAAAGAATCCACTACCCTTGATTGGTACTCAACGTTCACATGTAAGAAATCAATATTTCATAACAACGTGGGCATTTTTTAATTGATTATTGCGTGCCTTTATGAAGGGACAAAATTATTCCTCAAGGTAATATCATATCAAATAATTAATATTTTAGCAAAGAATAAATCAATGACTTTTATTTTTAATAATAATAAAATAAGAGCCATGAACAATCAATATACATGTTAAGTTTTATAATATATTGCGACGTGGTTTAATATCAAAGGGAGCATCTTAGAGTTTGAACAAGGAAGGATAGCTTGCCAACCCTCATATTGCCAAGGTAAGGGTTTTTTCTCACCAAGGTACAGAAACATATCATGGGTTGAAAGGCCAAAAGCAGATTATGGGTTGGGAGGAAATAAAACAGGCTTATTCACGGTTGGGAAGGAAATGGGCTTATTCATGTTGGAAAAGAAAGGATAATTTAAATGGGTAATGAGGTTTTTCGGTAATTTTTTGTCGAAATATTGTAATTTTTTTGTTGTTGGTGAAATCTAAAATTTTAAGTGTTTAAACTGTGTATTTGAATGCATAAATAAATTTAGTACCCTTAAAAACCTATGTGACACTTACATTATGCAATTCGACAAGTTATATCAACATTATGCAATTCGACAAGGGATATCAACGATTCTAAGAATTTTTCAAGATTTCCAAGTGTATTTCGAACAAAACTAACAAACGAAAATGGTTGAAAAAGTAGAATATTTAGACTACTTGTTATTTTATAATATGATTATCATATTCGGTAGGGATGGATTCAGAGGTATTAGATCATCATGTATTAATCTTATTTTATTTTATTAGCATTTTTTTTTAAATTTTTACTTTTATTATTTTATTTGGTTGTGAATTTAAGAATGTTACAAAAAGATAGGGCAAATCCAAAAATCTTTTATAATTCATAATTTCAAAATCAAGGACAATACACCTTATCCTATTCTTCTCACAAAAGCTAGGGTTTGTCCCATTGAGAACATGGCTTTGACTAGATACCTAATTTATAAGAACAAGATAAACAACATAGAAGACAAGATACTTCCCAAGATTGCTTCAAATTCCAATAAAAAACACATGTTGTTTAAACAACGTTGACTAGCTGGATCATGGGATGCATAAGGGCGACTAGCTGGATCATGGGATGCATATCCTTTGCTAACTTCATTGTCCTAGTCAATGATTCTCCTTCTCCATTCTTCAGAAGCTCCAGGGGTCTGAGACAAGGTTATCCCCTCTCCTCGTGGTTATTTTTATTGATCATGGAAGGTCTTAAGTTGCTAATCTCTAAAGCAAAACTTGATAGCAGGATTTTGGGGATCAAAATCGATGATGCCATCTGTATCACACACCTCTTGTTCGTCAATGACGTTCTTCTTTTTGGTAGGTGTATTCTGGCTTACTGGCAGACCATTAAGGATTGCCTAACCACCTTTACAGAGACCAATTGCATGATGATAAATGTGGGAAAATCTACCTTTCTTATGGTAGAGGTGGATGAGGACTTCAAAAATTTCCTAATACAACTCTTTCATTTCAAGATCGAACCCTTAGAAGCTAACATTAAATACTTAGGCTTTTTCCTAAAAGCAAACAATTATCGCAAATATGAATGGCTTTGGTTGCTTTGTAAAGTGGAAAAGCATATGCAAAATTGGACTTTGTGTTGGCTATCTATATGCGCCAGTATTGTCCTCATTAAGTCTGTTTTAGAAAATATTTTGGTTTATTGGATGACATTGGCTAAAATTCTGAGGTATGTTCTTGACAAAATTCATCAAAAATGTTTTGCTTTCGTGTGGTCTGGGAGAAATATACATTTCAAGTATCACTTGGAAAACTGGGAAACTATAGATTGACCCAAAATCTACTATGGATGGGGCATAAATAATATGTTTTGATTTTGGCAAAGCTTTGGCTGGTAAGAGCCTATACAAAATAATTATAATATTAAAATATTATTACATCTAAATTTTAAGGAGAAGTTGTGTTGTGATAAAGAATTATAAGATAAGACAAAAAAATATATTATAAAGAGGCAATCAATCCTAATATAGAAGATCAAAAATTTAGTAATTTTAACTAACATAAAGAAGAAAATCAACATCACTAAGATTAAACAAACTTTCATGAGCTCCATAGTGAAAAATGGTGTTTGACAATTCCTTAAAGGTCACGGGTCCAAAGAATTTGTCATCTTTGTGATAGTAAAAAGGTTAAAAATGAAAATATTTATCTTAGAATGTCCTATGTACACCCACATTTAATAGCATTTTCAAAATATGTGTTTTCATAACAACCTTCGTAGCCTCTAAACTCATAAAATATACAAGGACTTATGAATGTTTTTTTTTTTTTTTCTCGAGTAGGAAAATAAACTCTAAAGCAAATCCACCGGTAATTTCTTATGGAATGGAATTTGCTTTAATTATTGATAAATTCTTATTAAAAGCCACTTTGTTAAATAAGTTAAAATTTAACATAATTATTGTATATATCATTTAATTTAATAAATATCTAAAAATTTAATCTCAAATAATATTTCTATACATGTAAACCATATAACTTTAACTCTCTTAAATGTAATCATTACCACATTAAATTGTTAATAAAAACTTAGCATATATATATATAATAATTGACACTTAAGGAGAAGCTCTGTAATTACAGTCTACAATAAAAACGCTGCTAATTCCATATGGATATGGATGTAAAATAATGTAAAAGTGGCAGGGACTAATCCATATACAATCATCCATGACCAACAACGGAGTGCAACACACACCTTGCTATGTGGTCAGTGTGTAGAGCAAAGAACACGGAACATTCTTGCTTCCTGCAGAAGCAGTATTATTACAAATTTTTTAAATTTAAAATAGTAATAATGATAATAAATTATGCTTTTGTACTATGTTGATTATTTGTCCTTTTTTTTAAATAATATTTATATCAAAAAGTAAAAAATTTCTTGCAGGGGTTTATGTCTAATCCATAATATATTCAACCAATTAAAAAATATTGATTTACCTTTTTCAAAAAATAGAAAATATTTATATTTTCAAAAAATTGATTTAATAGATCGTTTTTCACACATTATAAAAATTTACAAAACAACATACAAAAATTAAGATTTAATACAAAATCAAAAGACTTTGATTTACTCACGAAAAGTATATCCCTGACATGGTAGGAAATAATAAGATTAAAATATAAATGTAAACTATATAACTTTAACTCTAAATGAAATCATGATCACATTAAATTATTAATGAAAACTTAGCATAATTGTATAATAATTGAAACTTATTTTTTATAAGAAGCTAGCATAACTACAATAACAAGTGCCACAAGGTGGCGAAGTCCCTCCCGTTAGGTTTGTGATGTATGATAATAGAGTTATGAACTAGTAGTATTGAACTAGTTATTGGCTAGAGAGTTATGAACTAGTTCATAATGAACTTGTGTTGGCTATCTAGTTCATAACTCTATTATGAACTAGTTCATAACTCTCCCGTTTGGTTTGTGATGCATGATAATAGAGTTAGGAACTAGTTCATAACTCTCTGTATTGATGTAAAATTGGACTGGTAGTATCAATGCATGATACTTTGTAAAGTGGTCTTGTCAAGACTGCTAGTACATGTACATATTGTGAGCTATGTACCTAAGTTGTAGATGATATGCATTGGTTCGTTGGTCTGCAGAAAAGAGAATCTATTACCATTGTTGATGTAAATTGTTCTTAGAGACATGAAAAAGTAATTGAGATGTTGTGTTGCCGCCTTCTTATGCAATGTGTAACACTACATTGTCTTCATTCAATGTAAAGTAGTCGTGCATTGAAGATTGCATAGCATATATACAATAGTTGGTTTATTCTATATATATATGTCATAGGACATTTATTATAGGCTAGGAAGTAGTTCTTGCTAAATAGATCCGAGTATGCAAGGTATAACAATGTTGCATGTTCTTTTGATAATGGCATTTAGACAATCTGCATATTTGAAGGGGCAATTTTTATTACATTTTTCACAAGCAATTAGCAATCCTTCTATCATTGCAGATGTTCCAACAACGGAGTTGCATTCAATGCATATGGGTTCGAATGGTGTCGAATATGGATGTGTCAATGTCAGGATAACTTGAACCAATTCACATATTTTCATTTTTAATTGTCTAAAAGGTCTATGTAAATAGAGCTAATAGACAAATATGTATATTGTTACTTACACCATTTGTTGAACCAACTAATTTTTGTAACCTGTGCATGGATTCTGTTCTTAGTTCTATGATGAATGTCATTGTATTTGTTCAAATATCGTTTCCTTTGTGTCTCTTTCCTTTGTGTTGTTTTTGCATAAAATCACAGATATTAAAGAAATGTAACTGTAAAAGATACATAATTTTGTATTATTATTATTATTTCCCCTTTCGAAGATGTTGTTCCTCCAATTAGGGATGCCAATGATGTAATTGGTCATGTAAAGTATGTAAAACCTATGTTGTAAGTTGGGTTAGTAGTACCCACAAAAGTAATATTAAAATGTAATTTTGATTCTTCCAAAGCAAGTGAAACCTCAAAGCAAGGAGAAGCCGGCCATGTTGGGTTATTAGGCCTCTCAACTGATTAGTATAAATATGAGAGGTGATTCCCTCATTTGGACAAGTTATGCACTCAAGCAAGTTCACTAGAGAGAGGAGAAACAATCCATTTGAGGTGAAGGAAAATGTATGGTCTTATTTCTTGGGCCTTACACTATACTTGGTTGAAGTTTATATCAAGGAAGTTTTGTTGGGATTTCTTCCCCATGAGGGTTTCCTAGGATAAATCTTTGTGTTCTCTTTTTTGTTGTGCTTGTTTTTCTTTCAGTGATCCTTTGTTTTGACATAACATGTTTGAAAAAGAAAACTTAACATGGTATCAAAGCCAACATGAAAGAAGACATTGTGCAACAACTCATCCAATAATCAAGCAAGATAGAGTCCACTATTCTAGTCACCTTTCTCCATAGATCAGTTAAAAAATAAGGTCCACTCAACTCTCCCTGAGAGGGCACATTTTTCTATCAAAGCAATTTTCAATTATGAGGATTTTAATTTTTTTACCTACCACTATTGTCAGGAGAAAAATGGTAGGTAAAAAAGCAAGATACAGTCTATATCCAGATTAAGGTTCCATCCTCAGATTCCATAAAAGCAAGATACAGTCTATATCGCCTTGGGGAGATGCATATTTTCCTCCACTCTACTCTACAAGTGATCTCAACTGAAAAATTAGCATTTTCTAGTCAAACCCTAGGTCATCCTGAAGCCTGTTCCAGAAGAAGTCCTCAAACTGGTAAGTATTATCTCATATATTTGCATTTGAGGTTCTCATTCATTAAAGATGACAAACAATACCGATTTTGATGAAAATATTGAAGGCGTAGAAAATTTTAGAGCATGGAAGTGTAGAGTCGTGTCATTCTTGAAGAATAGAAGGCTACATCAAAGAAGAGGTCAAGGAACCAGAGGGAGATGAGGAAAAATCCAAGCATAAGAGGGATATGCTCAAATCCAAGAGGATCATAACTGAATCTATAAAGGATCATTTCATCCCCCAAGTGTCTTCAAAGAATAATCCAAAGAAAATGTTTGATGCACTAACAAGTTTGTTTGAAGGGAAGAACATCAACAGGAGAATGACCTTGAGAAACCAAATCAAGGGTGTGAAGATGCAAAAGGCAGAAACCATGGAATCATACTTATCCAAAGCATATCAAATCAAATAACAATTAGAAGCCATTAGTGACATGGTATAGGAAGATGAAGTTCTGATGACCACTCTAAATGGTCTTCCAAGAGAATGGGATTCCTTCATCAGAGGAATATGTGTGAGAAGAAAGATAACCAAGTTCAACAAGCTATGGGAAGAATGTGTACAAGAAGAAGGAACACTAGAAAATAGAGAAGAAAATCTAAATGAAGATGAATATCAAGCTCTAGCTACTCATACAAATAATGGAATAAACAAAAGGAAGGATCGAGGCTCTCCTACAAGAAGATCACAAGAATTCAAAAGAGGTAAGAAGTTTAAGAAGGATTACTCATCTTATGAATGTTACACATGTCGTAAGTTAGTACATATCTCTAGACATTTTCCATTTAACAAAAATGAGATTAAGAAGAAGAACCGTAAGTTCCATGCCCAACCGAAGAGAATGAATCAGATGAAGAGAAGGCCAAAGAAAATGAAGACTCCAATGAAGAATATGTCTTAATCTCATCCCTCACTGGATCAATTCACCATGGAATTGAGACTTGGGTCATAGATAGTGGTGCTTGCAAACACCTGTCGGGTCACAAAGATTCTATGTCATGCCTCACCCAAAAAGAATATCCACATAAGGTGCATCTTGGGGATGATTATCAATATACCATCAAAGGAATGGGAGAATCCTCTTACAAGACGAAATCCAATAAGTCCATGAAGATGAAAGAAGTCTTATGTGTTTCACGTTTAAAGAATAATCTTCTTTCTATATCAACTTTAGACAAGAAAGGTCTCATAGTTTCCTTTGTAGATGTTGAAGTTCTTATGTGTCCAAAAAGAAGAACTATAGATGATTCAGTTGTAGTAGGTCTTGAAGAAGGAGGACTCTACAAACTAAAAGGGCATATAGATTCAACTTTCACAGCTAGTACCACCAGTTAATTTGAACTATGGCATATAATACTTTCTCATGTAAACTGCAAAGGATTACCAATTGTGAGCAACGTAGTAATAGGTCTACCCAAAATCCAGATCAATCATGGAGGGGTATGCAACAAATGTGCTCAAGGGAAGAATACCAATAATCCATTTCCAACCAATAATAGTAAAGAAAAAGTGATCTTAGAGATTGTCCATTCAGATGTGTGCGCACCAATTCCAACTACTTCCTTAAGTGGCTATATCTATTATGGTTATTTTATTGATAACTACTCATGTAAGACTTGGATATATTTCTTGAAAATGAAAGATGAAGTATTTGAAAAATTCAAATAGTTCAAAGCTTTTGTGGAGAATCTCCCTGAAAAGAATATTAAGATCTTAAGATTATATAACAGAGGAGAATTCACTTCAAATGAAATCAAGTATTTTTGCAAAGAATATGGGATTAAGAAGGAGCTTACTACACCCTATAATCCTCAACAAAATGGAGTAGAAGAAAGGAAGAATAGATATATCATAGAAGCAGTAAAAGCCATGATTCATGATCAATATCTACCCATGCATTTATGGACAGAAGCAACATAAAACGCAGTCTATCTTCATAACAAATTATCCCACAGTGTGCTTGGAAACAAAACTACAAAAGATATGTTTATTGGTGAGAAGCATTCAAGTCATCCACCTGAAAATATTCGGTTGTCATGTTTGCCTACATGTTCCCAAAGAGAAAATATCAAAATTGGACCCCTCGAGAAAGAAGGGAATATTTGTCGAATATAGTGATCGGTCAAAAGCATACAAAATCTATATTCCAGGTTTCTGTCAAATTGAGTTAAGCAAAGATGACACATTTGATGAATATACATCTTTCAGCTAATCCCAAAAGATCCATGCAGATGAATTTTATGAATAAGAGAAATAAACAACCAAAATTGTAGAGGCCAATAAACCACCAGTTAGAGATGATGAAGAAGAACCTATACCAAAAGATCATGACATAGAAGAACCTCAAGAACCTATAGATACACCTCATGAGATGATCTCAACAAGGAGAATAATGGCTTGGGCTCATGATATAATTCAATAAGTAGAAAGATATGGTGCACCAAAAGGAAGCAAGAGACCAAGACTCCACTCCAACTATGTAGAATTAATGTGTAACCTTGTTGATGAAGAACCTACATGTTTTGAAGAAACCTCAAAGAAGAAGGAATGGATGGATGCAATGATTGAAGAATATCAACCGATATTAAAGAATAGTGTTTGGGAAGTAGTTCCAAGATCGAATGATAAATCAATGGCCTCTTCAAAATGGATTTTTAAGACAACGCATTCAACTGATGGTAGTATTGAAAAGTTCAAAGCAATATTTGTCACACGAGGATTCTCTCAGAAGGAAGGGATTGATTATGAAGAGACTTTTTCACCAGTAGCCATATATATCTCAATCAAAACTATTCTTGCATTGGCTTCCAAGATGAAATGGAAGTTACATCAAATGGATGTAAATACAACATTTCTAAATGGTGTCATAGAAGAGGAAGTGTATATTGAACTACCTCCAGGTTTTGATACACATGGAAAGAAAACACATGTGTGTCGACTAAAGAAAGAATTATATGGATTAAAGAAAGCACCCAGAGCTTGGTACAAATGATTTGATGGCTTTTTGAGGAGATTGGGATTTACCAAAAGTAAAGCATATTCCAACCTTTACTATAAGGTTGAAGATGACAGGTTCATGTTATTACTATTGTATGTAGATGATCTATTTTTGATAGGAAGGGAGAAGCTCATCAGTGGATGTAAGAAGAAGCTTGCAATAGAATTTGGAATTAAATACCTTGGCATGATGGATTACTTCCTAGGTCTCAAAGTATTGCAGTTCCTAGATGAGATTTTCCTAAACTAAGGAAAATATGCAGTTCAGATCCTAAAGAGATTTGGGTGTTGGACTGTAAGGAAATTAAGACTCCCATCATGAAAAAATTGAAGCTCTTGAATGATGAATCTTCAGAAAAAGAGTACATGCCACACTATATAGACAGATTATCAACTCGCTGATGTATTTGACAAATACAAGACCAAATATATGTTTTGTTCTAAACACCTTGATCCAGTATATGGTGGAGCCCATACATGTTCACCTAGTTGCACCAAAACATGTGTTGAGATACATAAAGGGTACATTGGATTGTGGCCTCACATATGAAGCTAATTGTTATAGCGGATTTCACCACACTAGGTGAATCACACATTGTATGGCCTTCCCCTATCCCGCTGCAGACTCATTATTCCCTATGGACCATTTATTGTCTTTTGATGTATCATTGACCATCCCTAAAAACATTAGAAAAATGATATACGCGGCCTTTTCCCCGATAATCGCGTACATACGCGGATATTCCCTCTATAGTCGCGTACATCGGGATGTGTGCATAATCCAAAACTGTTGGACCGTTCCTTGTCTTGAATCCGACTCATATGACTCCTGGACTTCCATATGCCTTGAGATCGCACGGATTCGACCTTTCAGTATCACTTTGAAAAGTTATATAAGGAACCATTGAGACATTGAAAACAATAGGAGAGAATTGAGAGTACCGAAACTATAGTCCATTGTTGCCAGAACTATACTTGAGTCTGCATCCCT
>LPNX010713853.1:0-47380 GCA_001517045.1 Pseudotsuga menziesii
GACTAGCCAATATTGGCTAGACAAGCAGACGGATCAACTGATACACTGGAATCAGACTTTGAACAAGTCTATCAACTGGTGGCTCCTTAGGTAACCCAACTTATGGTACAAAAAGTTGGATAACACAGGGGAAAGCTTCGATCTTCTTTGAGGGTGCCTCCAAAGGCAACCCAGGGAGGGCAAGAGCTGACGGGTGATTTACTCCACGGATGGCATAAGAGTCGATAGCTTCAGTTGGGGACTTGGTCATAAAACCAATAATCATGCAGAAATACCAGCCTTATTTAAAGCTTGTCAAATAGCACGAGGGAAAAGGATCAAAGACATTCAAGTCTTCGAAGACTCGGAAATTCATATAAAGACTAACCACAAATGCTATGTTCAAAGATCCAATGCTCAACAAAGTCTTACAAAGGCTGAGATCAGTGATGCGCGATTTCTCTTCACATCTATTGTTTCATATTTTGTGTGGGCCGAACAAGGAAGCCGATGTTAAGGCAAATGAGGGCTGCTTATTGTCTCAAGGAGCCCTAAGGATAAATGAAGAAGAAGCCCATTGTGCTCCCATTCCGTAGACCAAAGGTAATCTGATCGGGGTTGTTATAGAGGTCTACTAAGAGATTGAAGATTTGATTGTAATAATGGTTGATTTGGCTAAAACCCAGCCTTCATTCTTTTTATAAAAATCATAACCGTTCTAGTTAAAAAAGAAAGATTTAACATAATTGGAGTCTACCTCTATGTTCCCAATCGCTTCGGTTCCTCGCTCTAGTGTAAGCTACTTTATCACTAAAACATGAGTAGGTTGATTGCCATTTCATTACTTCAATAGAAATAATAATTATGATAGAATTCATTTTGCCAAATCACACTATTGTCTTTCAATATTAATTACCCAATGACATTTTGATATAGATTCCTTTACCAAATGGCATTATCTGTCTGAATCTGAATTACTATGATTTTTGTACATGTTTATGAATCTGAATTACTATGATTTTGGGCAAGATGTTGGAAAAACCAGATCCACAGATTTCAGAAATTATGGGATAAGCGATCTCTTTTCAAATTTAATTCTGGTTGTAACATTCATCAGATTATGTTGGTGCTCTGGAGTAAAGTAGGTTTTCTTAGCGGTGGTTTTGATGGGTATTTTCCTACTTTCATAAATAATAGGCCAAACGAAAACACCACTTAAGCAGCAACCAATAAAATAAAAAACTAGAAGATTCTTAAACTCTGGCTATATTATATTAAGTTACTTATAAAGCTTTTTTATCAATGCAGATCAGAATCTATTGAAAGTTGACTAGTTCATATCCAGCCCTTTACGTCAATTAATGTATCAAGGCAACTTGATTTTGAAACATAAGTATCCAAAACAATATCACATTTTGATAAGCTATGATTTAATGCCATGCAGTCCGTTTTATCACAGAATGAATTTAAGTCCAAGTATATCAAAAGACATGGGAATCGTTGAAGCCTAAGCCCTTTAAAAAAGGTAAACCTGTACATGAAATAAAATGAATGGTGGGAGACAATACACTAAATCTCCCCCAAATTGGATACTAACGGCATAGACCAAGTTGTGCCTACCTCTGGAGCAGTACAAGCGCTAGCAAAAATGCCCCCAACCAACCGGAATCCAGCAGAGCAATTCTTGCTGAAATAGCAATTTGGAAAGCTCAGATCGCAATTCCGGTGATCTATATAGTTTTAAAATTGGGCATTTGGTCTAGGACAGGCAATCATGATTTGCTAAAATTGAGAAATTGCAGAAATAGCAATTTCCAAATACGATTTTGACCTGTTTTTATCAAAAAATCACCAGAAAAGCAGGACAATTTCCTACTCGGTATCGTTCAAATTGCAGCGGACAATTTCCTCAATGAAATTTTTTACCACGATCAAATTTGACCCAATAATAATGGCAATTTTCTTGGCAGCTTCTGCTTCAGCAATCGTAGTTGCTTGCCCTAAACTAAATGCCTGATTTTAAAACTACCAAATTGCCGAAATTGCGATTTCAGCAAGAATGGCTCTGCCGGATTTTTTCTTTTCTAAAGGGCAGCGGAATTTTTTTGAGTTTTAAGTTGGTAGTACAGGAAATCACAGAGGCAGTGTCGAACATGTGGCTATATGGAAGAATTAAAATGGTTGCTGAACGGAAATCAGAGTTTGGAACAGTGCGCGTTGAATTTGTACGCACATGGTTTTTTATGGCACGGACAATAAAATGGGAGTGGGATATGGGCAAACTAAACCACCCCGTTTTCTCCCAGCCTGCTTTCCACAAAACCGCTTCATTCCAGCAGTTGTCTTCTGCCCCACCTGACATCTAGATGTCCACATCAAATCCGAACTGCAGACGTCAAATCCTACCTGCAAAGATCTGTCATCGTCACCCGAGGACCCATCAAGTAGAGTCACATTGTCTTCGTCACTCGAGGTGATGAAATTTAAACTAGCAGATTTAACTTTGATCTCAGTCAAGTCAAGCATGCATTTAACTCAGCCCACTTAGCATATGTAAATAATTTTTCACAAGAAATGAATTCTGGAAATGAAAAATTTCTCTCCCTGTAAATGAAATACTAAATCTACTTCATCTTTTCACTTTTAAAATCAACATGCAAACCATAAATTTGACACAAAGGATTTTGGTCAATGACCCAGGAAAAACCCAAGATGGGAAAACCTGTGAAAGAGAGAGAGCTTTTATTAATTTCTTAGGGCACTTTCAGAGTTTACAATGAACACAAGACAACTTATCTCTGCATTTCCAACTTGGAAATATGTGTCATTTGCTTGGCTGTACGGCTGCTACAGAAATACAAAGGAGAACACCTTTCACACGTTCCACAGAACTCTGAGATGAACTGCCTTCACACGTGCCAGACTGATCTATCATTTGCTGTATGGCTTCTAGAATGCGTGCCACAGAGAAACGCCTTAACTCTGCTGTACGGTACGGCCAGAAGGAGTACGGCCTGCAATCATTAATGTCTGCTGTCCATTTTCTAGAAAATCGAGCCAATAATTATCTCTTGATGTTCTGTACGGTCTGCAATATTAATGGCTGAAATCTTCTTTGGAAAACGTGCCACTTCAGTATTCCAATCTCTGCTGTACGGCCTCTTTTCTTCTTGCTCTGCAATTAATATTTCAAATGATGAAACCCTAGCTCTCGTCTTTTCTCTCTCAGCTCGCCTCTCCTCCAACGTAGAGAAAAAAAAAATTAATTGATGTCTATCTTTGCATTCACCTTTTTGTTCTTTCATTTAGGGTTAGGGTTTTACTTTTTAATCCAATGGTCAAAATAGATTTTAATCCAATGGTTCACATTTAACCCTCATTAATTAATTCAACTAATTAATTAATGTCACTTTATTAAAGTGACCCACTTTGTCACTTTATAATAAAGTGAAACTCACTTTAAAATTAACACTAATGACACTTAAAAAAGTGACATTAAGGCTAGGCAACGTATTAATGTGTCCCCACCATGCTAGACATCACACATGGCAAAGACACCTTTTCCTAGGTAACATTTTAACACGAGGATCCATTATGATGGAATTAAACGCCCTTACCAACCTCCCCATCCCCTTGAGTTCGTTCAAACAAATTTGCAACTTACAGAGTCATCGTCCTCTGTGCTCCACACAATCCTTTAACACATACAGAACCAAATCTCCAAGGCAGCAGTGGGTCAATTGGAAGAATAAGCCATGTTCTTTTTCTAAGTTGGGTGCATTACATCCCTTGATAGCTGAAATTACATCCCACGATAGCTGGAATTACATCCCACATTGAGAGCAAGGTTCGGATGGATTAGCCCCACTTTTCCAGCGAATTTTTGACAAATACCGGTCAAAATTGTTTCTGGAAATTGCTATTACAGCAATTTTAGCAATCATGATTGCCTGTCTTAGACAAAATACCCGATTTTAAAACTACCCAGATCGCCAGAATTGTGATCTCAGCATTCCAAATTGCGATTTCAGCAAGAATTGCTCCGACGGATTCCAGCGGGTTGGGGGCGTTTTGGTTAGTGCTTCTATACTGCTTCAATAAAATGCAGTAGGTTGTACGGAATTTGCAGCATGTGGTAGGGATGGGCCTCGTACAGGCAGAACAGTACGGATTTATGGCAGTGCACAGTAATGTGATTGGTGATTGTACGGAACTCTATAAAAGGCCTTGCCCCTGAAATGGAACCACAAATCAATAGCTCCAATTTTTCCAATCAGAGTACCAAAATAGATGCCAATTATATAGTCACTAGTGATCCAATTCAGATCATAAATACTAAAAATAATGTTCCCTTCCATTTCCTTTGACTAGGGTTTTGAAAAGCATAAGTCGTCCTCTTACAAGTAAGAAACATGTCTTAAATGATAAATTAGAACCCTACATTCTGAATTGGGAGGAATCAAAACGAAAACTGGGTCGTAAAATGTTTCCCATCTCATGTACAGAATATATCTTTAAAGAATTATCAGTCAATGCAAAAGGGATTTGAATTGAAGTTTGGTATTATACTTTCATTTTATTTCTTTTCAAAATTATCTCAAAATATTGCACTCCAAAAAAATATTGGTCTTTCAACTTCTGGGCCTCTTAAAAAGAAACAAATAATTTCATTATGTAAATATGCTTGTGTCTATATCTGTGTTCTAATTTACAACTCTTGAGATGCTCAAGTCACTGTCTGCATCATCCATGTGACTCACCTAAACTACCAAGAACACACCGCAGAAAAGCAATTATCAATTGCCTGTCAGATTTTTCTTATTGAACCTTCTCTTTCCCTGCACCAGCATTTCCCGGTCCTCATGAGCTTAAAAAAACAGTTTTCCAGGGCAAAAATGCTAGCAGCCTTGTTATATATGTGCCAGGCACTGTCTTCTTGGTCCCTTTATCGTAAACAACAAAGTAATCTGCTCAAGTATCTTGACCTCCAGAGAATGTGTTAGCCTACTACAGGCTGCATGTCAATTCATCATAGATTGTGCTGCAGCCATATGTTACCACAATCTTAGGCCGTTCAGGTTTCGCTTATCACAGGTCCACCATAAAATTAGGAATTGTGCTTGTTGAAAATTGAACATGATTATCTTTGCACAATGAAACCCATTGTAACAAAGAAATAATATCAACTCTTTATTAATGGCTACATAAATATGTTCAAAATCATATGGAAAATATCAGACAGCATTTGTATCAATAATCAAACTCTACCAAGACATCCACCAGCAATGAAAGGTAATTTCATGATTTGGTTTATTTGCTCATTTGTTAATGTTAGCCTCTTGGAAACAGTACTCTCGGTTAATTTCTATCTTCAGAGAGTTGAAAAGTCTGTACAAAGAGATAAAACCCTTACACATAATGTGAAAAAATAAAGATTGAAAATTTTGAAGAATAGAATAAATAACGTTAACTAATAGGCAACATTGAACACATTTGCCCAGTGTAACTTATACAAATGAAATATACAGTAACTTGACATTACTGAATTTGTAATTGAATTACTTTTCACCTTAAATTGTGGGAACCAATGACACAGATGTCAAGTACATTTAGCATATGGACAAGAAAATACACTCCCTCGGATGTGCATTGAAAGGGAATTTATGTACTTAATCTAACAGGTGGTCTCTATTGTTGGACTCCACTAGCAGCAACTACAGCTGCCATTGTAACAGATGCCTCTTCAAGAGTGCGTTGCTTAGCTACAGAATAGAAAGCTTCAATTTTGTCCCCAACATCCCAATCATCAAAGTCTTTCGCAGCAATTCCACACTCCAGCCCTGCACCTACCTGTAATATTGAACCAAAATAAAGTGTGAATACCAAATCCATTAGATCCTAAATTCCCTTTCTTGAACAAAAAGCAAAATGGAGACACAGGGGAAATCTTTCAGTTACCTCTTTGACAACCTCTTTCACCCTTCTCAATGAATCAAGTTTTCCTACGTAAACAGTTTTTCCCTTGCGGACAACCCTAACACCACATCCTTTCACTAATTTTCCTTCAGTCACCATACATCCAGCAGCACGCCCACTGCCACTACTGAAGATGGCTCTCACTTCTGCAGCTCCAATAGGTACTTGTTCCTGAACATTGTAGACAAGGTTAATACTAAATAGATCAGTTTATGTGCAATATTCACAGAAGGTATTTTGGTATCCTCATGAGAGATGTGCAATTACTCTAAATAATTCAGAACTGTAAAATTGAGCAGTAATACGAAACAATGGAAGTCATCAAAAGAAAAGTTAAAATGTTTCTTAGTAAATTTCACCTCCTCTAGTTCTAAAAGTCCTTCCATTGCCTTACGCATGTCATCAACAAGCTCATATATGACTCTGTACAAGCGAATTTCAACATTTCTGTTTTCAGCATGAGCCTGAACAGCTGTAGGTACTCCAACATTGAATCCTACAATAATGGCCTCACTAGCACGAGCGAGGTCGACATCACTGGCACTTATGTCCCCAACTGCTTGCATTAAGAATCGTAGATAAACACTATCTTGTGGAAGTACTTGTAGAGCATCCCTGATTGCCTCCACTGATCCCTGTCGGTAACAAAAAAAATTAAGGTACACAGCTATATGTTAAAATAACCATAAACTATCACAGTATAAAATATTCTGCAAAAGAACTTACATGCACACTACGTACATGCATAAATATCGATATATATATATATATATATATATATATATATAGAGAGAGAGAGAGAGAGAGAGAGAGAGAGAGAGAGAGAGATCCCCAAGAAACCTCCCAAGTATTTCCCCTCATTCCAAGGATTGTACTCAGGGTAAATTGGAATCTTCAGGGCACAAAGCCAGGTCACAAACAATCACGTGGAGCCCAACAATTTTCAATATGTAACTCATGAATCGTTCAACCATGGGCTCACCAACTATTAGCTCATGAAGAGTCCAACAATTCGCTCACGCATGTCTCATCAGGGATTTGAACCTAGATTGGGAGAGTGAAACACCTACCTCCCCACCGATCAAGCTATGGCCACTAGAAAACAGATATATATATATATATATATATATATATATAGTGAACATTATGCATAATAAAGCATGATACAGCTGTAAATATTCATGTGAAGCACAGCTCCGAAAAATATATTATGGTGACTTGCACAATAACTTAGATGTTAGGACAAGAACATCTAATAACCCAAATACATCCCAATACAATAATCATAAAGCCAATGTGTGAAATAGTGACTCCATTGACCTCCTATATATACTAGTTCTCACTCATTCCCCATATAGGTACACTACCAAGGCAACCCACTATTTGCGTATAAATTTGAAATTTTGACCCCTTATTCTCCTATCAGTTAGCACACACACACACACACACACATATATATATATATCACCGCACATTTGACACATGCCTTAACCATGTAATAGAAAGAAAGTCAAAATATAGGTATCTAAACCTCAATCCAAGCTAGTGTTTTGTAGGCAATGAATGGCAGACAAATAAAACATACCTGGACATCAACTTTTAGAACAATATTCAACTGGTGCCTTTCTACACCAGTCTCATTGTGTTGTGCAACAGCATTAGCAAGGGAAGAGAGAGTAACTTTTCCCTCGCCAGCCTTAGCAGAAATCCGTGCATCTCTTAACTTAATAGCACATTCCTCTGCTCTTTCACGAGCAATCTCAAGTGAATCAACAGCTTCAAACTCATCACCAGCACTGGGAACATTATTCAATCCAATAACCTGCAGCATCAAGTGAAATATTAAGAATCCAATTCCAGGTGCCTACCTATAGGTTATCAATGCAAATTGTTTTCAATCCTTTGCCTTTATGCATGAAAAAGCAAGCCATTTGTTACAGGAAAATATTAGGAAAAGGAGAAATCAGAGGAAAAAAATGAAAATCAAGTCATTTGTTACATACAACAGAGCAATTAACCATTTGGGGGAAGAAAAGAGGACACAGACAGAAATAGTTTCTTGGAGACCAAAAACAATTTATAAGTTCTAGTACAAAATTGAATTTTCAGAATGTTTGGTGAAATGGACCAAAACCTTCTAAAGAACCATCGTATCACAAAAAATAAGTGCAAGGATTATGATATATGTATCCAACTACTTCAAACACTTGCAATCAAAAAGAGAAGTCAGATCTCATTAAGCTTCATTAATTTCAACTTATCCAAGTCATTTTCTTTTGAAAGGCAATCAAACAAGGTTCCAAGCATGCTCGAAACTTTAGTTTTGCCTGATTGGATGGCTAAATAAAGCAATTGATAAAAGGGAGAGCCTTAAAATTATTAAGGTTAATAAAGTTATTCAGGAGGCTAGAGGATAGGATGTTGAACTGGTTCACCTTCTCTCCATCTCAAACCTAAGCCATTAGGTATCAAATCCTTCGAACATCCTCCTCTCCAAATTTAAAAAAATGTGAATCAAGGATCATTGGTAAAAGGTGGTTATCCTGAGTAGCATTAATTTTTTTATTTCCAAGGAAAACCTCACAGGGACACGCAAGGGATGCTTCCCAACATTCGTGGATGGCATTCTGAGCATAGCTGTCGACGTAGACTAGTGCGCCTAACCCATGGGAATTCTAATTGGGCACCTGCCTGCCTTCACGAGAAAACATTTGTTACTTCAGTCTCAAAGGAGGACATACTCCCATGCCAATTGTCCCTTTGCCATCACTCTGCTATCCAGGTATGAGCTCAAGGAGAACGATGGAGACTTCCTTCCAGCACCAACGTAAGGGTAGAAGGTAGAACCCACCATCGCTTTGGATGATTGATGGGGGGAAACCGGATCATGCAGGGAGATGTAGAGCCAAGGCTAGAGGCAGTGGAGAAGGTCACTGGAGAATGTAAGGATGTTGTCAATGATGGTCTGGGCTTAGAAGTTGAACCATCAGAAATTGCATCTGATCTTCATGGCTCTCCAGAATCTGGAGTTGAATTTGGAAAGTCCTGGGAAAATCCGAAATCGTAAAAGAGAATGCAGAGACCTCAGAGAAGAAAATTATAAAGCTTGAAGCAAAGATGAAGACCGATAAACTGAACATTTATAGCAGGTTCCACCACATTTCAGTGCACCAAGGGATAGATGGCTCACACCTTCTACACATTCAAGGGGCCAGAACTAATATGAAGATCAGAATCTTCAACGAAGGTGCAACTCCTGGAGACCAAACTCAGCGATGCCTCACAGTATACCATCCAGAAGGAGCTGTAGATTGGGTGGCTACTTTTCAGCAACCAAATGGACTCGTGGGTGACAGATAAGCTCTATCAGAAGAAAAATCTTGTAATCTGTCTATGTCAAAATAGTTTATGAATTCCTAGATCAGATCTAGGGTTTTGGTGTGGATATTATTATTATATTCATGGAGGTTTTGAGCCTAGAACTCTATATAAGCAAGGCTCCTCTATTTCTAATGGTTGTTGATGGTTAGAGAAACTCTGGTAGATTCATTTTGTGCTACTGGAGATATTTTTAGAACTAATACTTTTGGATTCTTGCTGCTGGAATTACTCTATGGTTTGCATTGTTGGAGATCAGCTTATAGAGTGACTTCTAAATTGATAACACTATTGAAATTTGGATTTGTTAAGCAGTGAAAGTTTTTCCTTCTTACTCTACATATCAGAAGCCAAATACAGTAATACATATATTTCTCTAGTATTGTTCTGTAAAAGAAAATGCTAGGACTATGTGTTGATGTGTCTCCATGAAAGTATATCCATGTGTAGAGAACTATCCTACACCCCCTGTTAAACCAGCTTAGTATTCAGTAGGGAAATTGGATTGTAAATCACTCAAATGGTTGCATATCCCTTTCCTCTTGCAAAATAAGCCTTTTGTAATTCGCTCTTCTGTGACCCCGTGTGCCCAATGGTCCAAAACACTTGTCCATCCTTCAACCAGAAAAATATGAAAAACAATCTTTCTTTTCTGTTATACTTTCAGATCTGAAATTAATTAAAGTAAATCAGAATTTTCAGATCTGCAAACTCAGCTGTTATTCTTCATTGTTGCTCCTTTAGACCAGCTGGATTTATAGGTAATCAAATCTGAAAATTACATCATCGAAGCTACAAGATAAAATCAGATTTGATTCCAACCCTGACCTAACTTTTAGAAATAAGATTTGATTCCAGCCCTAAGCTCAGTTTTAGATCTGTTTATAAGGTTGTTATAACCAATTAAATCTGAAAATTACATTTGTAATTAATATTTTTAAAATCATATTTAAATCAGTCCTTATTTCACCCAGGGATCTCCTAATAGGGCTGCTGTTCAAATCCATGGAAATCTGGAAAATATATTTCATAACTTCAAAAGAACTAGAGTTGTGATTAGTCTTCCAAACCTTCTCAAATCCTTGACTATAAGAGAAAGAATATCATCCATAGGGAAGCCTCTCTTGTGCTGGAATAATTCCCAGTCTAAAAAGTAGAGTGATTGTTGAGGTGACAGTGACCTTACTCTTAGTTACCCTTGTCTTTCACCTAGTGAATAAGGGCTTTGTCACCTAGGGAGTGGGATTAAGCTGTAACAACTCCCATTATTTTCTCTAAGAAATCACCAAAAGAAATATTTTTTATCATATGGTTAACAATCTCAATAGCCAAGGTACTCTGACCTAGCTCTCAATTCAAAATGAGTTGTTGGGACAAACATTTCATGAATCCTTAAGGGCCAAACAAGAAACCATCCAAAAAAAACTTGAAGCAAAAGGAATTCTTATATACACTCACATTAACCTTAATACTAATTATGCAACTAGTGTAAGATCATCATGCACTGTTGTGATTTTATTCAACGATCACTGAAAGGAATATCTTAGTTATCTAGTCAACAAACTTGATAGCCAAGGTAGTGAAACACAATAATAGATTGAAGAAGAAGTATTGTAATGAACAAAATATATAATAAATAAACATTTATTAATAATTAAATAACTAATACTTAATGAAGAGACACCTTGATGAAAGGTTATGCCTCTATAAAAAAGCATCATTCCCATTGTAATATCAACTTTTATCTTATCAATTATATATTTTATTTTACTCATGGATTATTGTAATCTGGCTTATCTATGTTGGTTATTTCTATAAGAAACGAAGTTTCTTCGTTTCAGTGGTATCAGAGCAGAATCTGATCCAGCTTTTAGCCACCTCAAATTCAGAAATTCTTTGATCCTATGTCATTGACCACAACAGGCTTTTGGCCATTTAAATTTCAGAAGTCAATTAGAAGAATTATTCCGCTGCAAGTTACAAACTAGAAAGGAAAAAAAATTGAGCCCTATAAAACATCGTGCGCTGCCAGTTGAAGACTGTATACATGGGAGAGAGTCATAACAAACGGAAAATGATAGAAGTGAAGTAAAATATATATGTATATTGTATATATCTTCCTCAGTCGAAAAACCAGGTGAATCTGAGGGCGTATTGGGACTATTGTCTTAGCATCCATGCATTCATTCTCTTCCGTTGTGATCAAAGATTGGCGTAACAGTAGACATCCGTCTATTCATTGAATGTTTTGTAAAAATCCGCAACTGTTGAGGTAATTGAGTGAATACTGACGTGGGAAGTCAAGAGACTGTTCAATTGCAGAGAACCTTCACCATTGACCATCGTTGTCTGCGTTATTTTAGTTGTGAGTCGACAGATCGATTGATTTGCAATTCATATTAATCCAGAATCCAGTTGGGCTGCATATTGTTTGAGGGTTGAAACATTGAAGCACACCTTGACGAGGGTGAATTGCAAACCGTGGACAGAGTGTGCCCTTTGGTTATCAAACGTGGGATTTCTTTTGTGGATGTATTAATAACCCTGCTGAGTGGGTGCATTAGCGTTTCAGGGTACCGTTTTATCTGTCGTCGGATGATAAAACAAGCTGCCACAATCAAAGCACCAATCTGAAGTGAAGCTGACTGTAAAAGACCGTGGCAAGCCATAAAAGTTCAGAATTTCAAACATAGAGGATGTTAAAGTTAGTGCAGTTGCGAGACCCATTCTCGGGGAGGATGGTACCCTAGTCAGTTAACTAGGGCAGAGTAAGACCCTAGAAAATACCCTAGGGCCCCTAGTAGTCTCCTGGGGTTTTTGGTATCGGACCAAGTAGGTTGATGCCATGGCAAAGCCCCTAGCATGTGGCTACGACCCCTCTATGCCTCTAGGGTATTATGGTCTGGGACCAGGGAAACGATGTCCAAGTAGAACCTGCAAGTAGAGGTAGAGACATATTTTGGTCTGGGACCAGGGACACGATATCCAAGTAGGTCCTGCAGGTAGTTGATCAACTTTTAGTCTGGGACTAAAGCTCAGCTTAGTACTAAGGACCATTCTCTGGGAGAATAGAGGACCCGATTAAGGTCCAAGAGTTGATCAACATGATTCAGTCTGGGATTGAAGCTCAGCTTAGTACTGAGAGCCATTCTCTAAAAGAATGGAGGCACCTGGTTAGTTACCAGGAATTTGATTAAGTCTGGGATTGAAACTCAGCCTAGAGCTGAGAACCATTCTTTAAGAATGGAAGATGATGTGTGATGTCCTCTCTCCTAATCGTTACTGCTAAGTTGCTTCTCAAGGGACTGGCCACCCCTTGATGATGTCACTAGCATCTAACCCTTAGGAGCAGTATTGAGGACCAAAGAATCGTACCATTCGATTTGGACCTTCCCCTTATACAGTGATGACAAAAATATATAAAACAATGTACCTTGAGAGAGAGAAAAGAATTATTGATCTTGTTGTTCCTATAAAGGAGTTGTTTTCTCCACCTTTTATGGTTCACCTTATCTTGTGGGTATGTGTTGTTTTAGTGTGAACCCCTTGGTTGACTCATGGTCCTTTATCTTACTTGGTCCTAGCACACTTATTGTGTGTGTACCTTTGTTTTGATGACTCTTACCTTATGGGTTTCTTTGATACACTAACCTAGGTTCTTTTTATCTTTTGGTTGGACCATTTACCTTATGACTTTATTATAAAAGTTTCCTTTATGGTTTTATTAATAAAGACCTTTAGACCATTTATTTATTTTATTTTTTTTTTATTAAAACCTTTGGACCTTTTGATTTTTTACTTGGACCATTTTATTAATGTTTAAACCTTGTAAATTAAAGGTCAATGTAAACATGAGATATATTGAAAGCTATTCGTGCCTGCTTATCTCTGCTGAATTTTGGCGTGAAGTTCTCTGCTCTTGTGTGACTAAGACTATCCCGCGTTTTACTGTTGATCTGTTGTTCTTACGTGACTGGTTTCTTCCCGCATGACTAGGCACTAGCATGTCTGGTCCATCGCATGCATGTTCTCTTCCTCATCGTTGCTCTCCTCCAACGTGACTGCTTTTCACAAGCTCCGTGTGACTTTGGGTCACAGCTCAGCATGTCTGCTTCTCTCACGCAACCATGACCCTTCTGCACCTGCGTGATTGGTTCTCTACCCTAGCGTGGCAGTGTTTCTTTCTTCTGCACCCACGTGACTAGTTCTCTACCCTAGCGTGGTAGTGTCTCTTTCTTCTGCACCCGCGTGACTGGTTCTCTACCCTAGCAAGGTAGTGTCTCTTTCTTCTGCACCCACATGACTGGTTCTCTACCCTAGTGTGGTAGTGTCTCTTTCTTCTGCACCTGCGTGACTGGTTCTCTGCCCTAGCATGGTAGTGTCTCTTTCCCGCGCACTCGCGTGATTATACTCTCGTGTGACTGTTTCTTGCATGACTGCAGTCTACGAGTCACAGCTTAGTGTGACTTGATCGAAAGGCCAAAAGAAGCTTGGGAAGAAAGAGAGTGTATTTTTTACACCGCTGGTAAAGTGGAGACAAAAAAACATTTCATTTTAGAGTGTGAAGCCTTTAACAGTAGGGACGGGTATGCAAATGTCTTGACAGATAAATCTTGGGATGATTTATTCAACGAGGGGACCATGGAAAAATTGGGTGCGCTCATCATCAAGTTGAACAGGCAAAGGATTGAATTGCAGAAATAGCATGCGAGGTGGTTTGTCCCATAAGGCTATTTTTAGCCTCGCGAACATTAAAATATTTTCTTCTTCTTCTTCTTCAACAATCATTATTATCACATTAAAGGTATTTCAAGATATATATATATATATATATTAGTGAAGTATTTTTTTAAAGGGTATATTAAAAAATTTTAAAAAATTATATCGTTATATATCTTTTAAAGAGTCTTTTCAAAAAGGGAAAAGATACATTAAAAATATTATTAAAGTTTTAAAAGACTAGTGGATACTAAGTAATCATACAAGGGAGTTATAAGGGTACTTTTACCCATAGTCAAATTGAAGAGTGGGTTGAAGCTTTAATTAAAGTCGTAATCAAGGCATCTTAGAAGGAAGATTGACGAAAATTGTGACAACAAAAATGGAGTCTCAGAGCAAAAAACAAGAAGATTTCCAAGCACTTCAAAAACTTATGTTTCAGTGTTATTTCAAATACAAGGAACAATTAGAGGGAAGAACATTAGTGTTGACCTTGCTAATGAGATAGCGATTCCAGAGTCAAATATAAGTGAAAGGTTAGACTTTTGGAAAAATAAAGAGTATGAAATAAACAATTTACAATTGAACATTGGAGATTATACTGGCGTCTCACAATCCATAGTTAAATCCTTGTGGAGCAATGATAGTGACCTAATTTTGTGATTATCGTGGATAGAAAAACATTGGGCACTTTTATCTTAAATGCTAAAAAGAAGTTTCTGACATTTCCCTACAAAAAGGAGAAAATCACATTCCAGGAGATTAACATGAAGTCAGAATCAAAAGTTGCGTCATCTGAAGACTTCAAAGAAATACCAAACGTGATTTTGCCGGGGAAATGGGAAATCAACACAGACGATACTGAAAGAATTCGACAAGGTTATTGCAGATAAAGAAGAAGAGATCTCTTGTCTAAGATATCATAATCAGAAATTACTTATGCAAATCAAGAAGGAAAAGGATAAAGTTCAACGCAATTAAAAGTTAGAAGAGGAGAATCGAGATTTTCAAAAAGAATTATCAGGCAAGGACGAAGAAAGCTCTTCCTTAGAAAGGATTAATCATGAATTGCTAGAGCAAATAAAAAACTTGAAAGAAAGAGAGCACAAACATCAAGATAATCAAAGTGAAGTTGACAAGTCAAACTATAAGGAAGAACTCTTACGCTTAGGAACTTAATCAGGACATACTTATACAAGTTAGGAAACTAAAGCACGAGAATAAATCTTTTCAAGAAAAAATAGATTGCAAAGGATTAATTATTGACAAGGAAACGATGACTAGCGCAATAGAGAAGTCATCAAAGGCTCAAATTTAAACATCAGAAAGGGGAAGCAATACAAAGCTCG
Source organism: Pseudotsuga menziesii (assembly GCA_001517045.1). NCBI lineage: Eukaryota > Viridiplantae > Streptophyta > Pinopsida > Pinales > Pinaceae > Pseudotsuga > Pseudotsuga menziesii. Next base: position 15,402 of record LPNX010713853.1, read on the forward strand.
TCAATGCTCAAATTCAGAAGAACAATCATATTGTCACATCACTACAAACATCAACAGAAAATGGTTCCAAAAAACAATCAAAAAATGGTTTGAAGCACCAAAAGTTGAAGTTCCTGTAAACACTTCACAAGCGACTTGAGTACCATATCGCCATCCAAATCACAAGAATCGTTATGAACAACGACAAGGACAAGAGGAAAATTACCAGTATTATTCCTACAACGAGCAAAAGACAAAATCGACAACTCCAGACAATTGATCAGCAAACAATTCCATTAAAGGAAAATCTCGGATGGACCACTTCACAAATGACACAACATTTCCACACAATGTTTAAAAGAAAGTATCGTCTCATTTCGTCAAGTGTCGCAACTGCTAACACACAATGTCACAAGAAAGCGTTATGAGCAAGAACAAGGGACAAAGTCTTCCATAATCATGCTTTGAGGACAAAGCAATTCTAAGGGAGAGGCACTGTAATGAACAAAATATATAATAAATAAACATTTATTAATAATTAAATAACTAATACTTAATGAAGAGACACCTTGATGAAAGGTTGTGCCTCTTAATGAAAGGGCACCCAACATGGGTATCTAAACAAGCATCATTCTCATTGTAATATCATCTTTTATCTTATCAATTATATATTTTATTTTATTCATGGATTATTGTATTTGGCCTATCTATGTTGGTTATTTCTATAAGAAGCGAAGTTTCTTCGTTTCAAGTATGTTGTGTTTCCAAGACGAACCCTTAATGAAGCCAACTAGAAACAACCCAAAATGGGGATGGGGGGGAATGTTTTTGACCCCGTACCAATGCTAACCTTCAATATAACCAATCCACTAAGGAAATATACTCTCAGATATCATTACACATACAAAGATACAACCATGCATGTGTTTATGTACATAGACATGTACAATTATACATATAAACTTATATGGGTATACCCCTCTACTACATCATTGTTTTTAGTAAGCATGGCTACTCCATTATGTTGCATTTGCTACTTATTCTATTTACCACTTCTATATTAAATAATTGTTTATTCAATGTTATTTATTCTATTATGTTTATTTAAGATATTTAAAGTAAAATTTATTATGCAGGCATGTGTGTCTATTTTTCAATATCTTTTTTATACTATATTTCAATGTTCTCTTGTCCATTTTCTCTCTTCTTGCAACATTTCTTCAAGTTTAAGAACTCAAATTACTTTCTTTTCTGTTTCTCTTGTTTGTTTGTTTCGTTTGTGCTCTGTGGGTATTGTCGTCCACTGTAATTTACTCTTCTATAGAGCAAGGCAGTGACATCTGGCTTCACAAATATCACTACAAGAACAAAAACATATGAGCCAAATGTCTGGCCTACAAAAAGTCCATAGATAACTAACACAAATACTATTGATCATTAATCATTGTTGTCACCACCATGGTCCAAAGAGTTATTTGATTAGAATGTCTAAAGGCCAATGAATCTTAGATCAATAGAAAATGCAGTTCCATGTTGTTCGTCATTGTTTAGACATTTACGTGATTAAGCTATGATCAGAATTTGCATTGTGATTGTTCATTTGAGTAGATGGGATGAAATTATTCCTGAATCCTGAGTTCGTCATTAGAAAATAAAAGAAGGGAGACAAAGGGAAACTCCATGGCCATTATAATGGCAAAAATGGTGTTCCCAAAACTATGTCCAAGGAAAAAGTTGGAGAATAAATGATAATCTTAAAAAAACAGATATTAAAAATACAAAAAAACAAGACATAAGAACATCTAGGCTCATTAAATGATCTGAAATCAGCACCTGCACCTATAAACAAGGATGTGTAGCACAGAAATCATATGAAAAGGAATCCAACTAACATTATTGCTAGAAATGAAATGAAATGATTATGCTAATGTCTACTAGAGACCAAATAAAGTCAAAGGGACTTGAAACTACATTCATCATAAGAAAGCCCATACAAAAACAGGGGTGTATACGAATCACACTAAGATGAGAAATGAAATGAAATGAAAAAGAGTACACCAACAGCAAAAAATGAAACAACATAACCTGCGCATTCAAGTAGATTTTCTTGAGGGGGAAAACCCTAGAAAGTGGATGAGAGTTGGCGAAGAAACAAAGTCCGAATAGAAGAGCAGCTACAATCAAGAGTGTAGCGAACAAGCCCTAATCATCCTCAAAAACAATAATGCAGATGTCCCTGCCCAGTGCCTACCAGATAATGTCCTCAAGTGGTGGCTTGGGCTGACAAGGTGCTAGGGAGTGATCCTGGTTGGCATCAACCTACTCCCCTTTTAGGATGAAGCAGAGGGAGAAAAGTATTAATACAAGGCAATTAGCAGAAAAGGCTCCCCCTGTTTAGGATATAAGGATACCACAAATAGAGTACAAGGTGATACTTAAATAGCGTATCTGAGTAGTAAATACCTGAAGTCAAATTTATTTGTTGGATCCATAGAAGGAGCTCCAAAATGTGAAGTGGGCACCACATCAACACGGTATTAGATATTAACTCAATAAGAAAAGAAGTTATTTTTAGCAAAAACTTTGCTTCTTCAATTACCTTTCAATTGCTTCTTCAATCTATACTGAAGAAGTTGTTGGGTTTTTCCCAAGAGAGGGTTATCCCAGGATAAAATCTTTGTCTCTTTTATGTTGTGCTTGTCTATCTTTCAGTGATCCTATTGCATTAGATTATAGATCTAACATATTTGAATTAAAGTGCAAACTCTAACGAGTTGATGACTACATTCAGGGCCTTGAGAGATACTCCCAATTAAATGGCTTGTTTTTTGAACTCTATATTGTACTCTTGTACACTTCAAATTTGTATTTCCAGTAGTAGTACCACCAAATCATCTAGTCCTCTTCATACCTGATGGGATAAAAGTGAGACTTGATGAGGTCCTTCGAAATGATCCACTCAGTTATTGGTGGATAATCCTTCAAATTAAGTGTCTCTATGTAGCATTCCCACCAATTCTAGGATAGGCATGACCCACTAGGTTCAGTCAAGAAAATGTTGTTTTCTCCTCCTCTTGTATGTCCCCAACTGAATGGACACTAATTTTTGGTTGTATAATTTTTACAAACAATTTGAGTTACATTGATTTATAACTTTCATCAAAAAATTGCATTCCCATAAAACAATATGCGAGCATACATAAAATGAGAGAGACAATATTGGCATTTATGTGAAATTGATGGCAACAACACCATAAACTACCGGCTGCTATAGCAGCTACACCACACCAAGAGTACTAACAAAATGAACTTGGAAGATGGATGCCAATATGTGTTGCAGCAGTCTTTCTAATTCAGGCATCCAAACCCTCTCCAAGAAGATGCCAAACCAAAAGATGAAGCTCAAGTGAAGAACCTAAATGCATCCTCCTCATCTAGCTAGGGTGGATATGTTGAACCACAGAAACCAAACCAACAATGGACGGGTTTTGCCAAACCCTAACGAAAACTTTGGACAAACCCCCATACGATCACAAGAAATCAATATCAAATCAAGATGTCCACAATGGATTAGTGCCTCCTCTTTTATCTTCTTTTTTAATCCCATACCATGGGTCATCCAATACCATCCACTGGAATATCCCCTTAAATAAATGACACCTTAATACTATAACAATTTTAGGCCTAAGTGTCATCTAATAACCCCCTGGAAAGATCACCTAGAAAGGGACATCACAGTTCTCCCTCCCCAAGATTGCTTGTCCTCAAGCAATGCCTCCACACCCTATCGCTCTTGAATGAACCGGACTAAAACTGAAAATGATACCAAGATCCCAAACCAGCTAAAAAGAGGTGAAGCATCCTCTACTCGATACATGATCCGACAAGGTGCTACTATAGGAATCCTCCCGACTCGACGACTATTGTCGATAAGTAGAGCATCCTAATGCTGCAACTCACTCAACCCTCAACTAACTGTTCCACTATGGACCCAAACTCACGAAAGGAAGAACTGGCTCTTGTCTCTATGTCAACGATTGGATTGTCTAATACTAAAATCCCCAGGTCCCAAGAAAATCTCATAAAGAGACCACCATGTTGACAATGCACCACTCCAATCAAAACTATCCAACCATCATGCCCCATATGCATCCTCCTCTCCTAGAACTCCAAGTTGCAATGCCTCTAAGAGTTATCTTGAATCCGCCTATCAATGGTATAGTCACCAGGGCCCCACACTATCCTATAAGGTGTGAAACATCCTCTTCCCATCACTTCGATCTACCAAGTGCTAACACAAGCCTCCATCTATCCGCTCCTTAAGAGCCAAGCAATCATAAGCTGCAAAAACACCTCAAAAGATCACTCCTCTATGCATCCAAGCCTAAGCATCCCAAGAATAAGCTATGAAAAAAGAAGATTGGTCGTCTCATCTATATCAACTCCACTATCAGGCTCGATCCTGCATACCAGCAAAGAAGGCCTGCCATGCCAGAAAGAAGAAGTCTCCATTTGAAACAATCCATCGCTCAAATAAATGCCCGAATCCCACCACCAAATAGGTGGTACACCAAATCCCACTCCTATGGACTATTGTTGCGCCATGCTAGTAATCATTGGGGTTCCAATGAGCCAAACCCCTGAAATGCAATCCTCTGGTGGAAACCAAGTTCCAGACATTAACTCTGAGCTTGTTAATTTGTTCGGCTCCCACCAAACTATAACACAAGATCTGTTATCCCAATCACCACCTATGTTCTCAAGTACCCCATGGGATCTAAGCACCTCTCTGGAGAATAGCTCTGCCACCTATGGTACCTCCTCCTGTTCACTCTGTGCATCAATCCCATCGTCCAAATGAAAGACCATCGCCGTGGCCAAAATGCCACCAGTACCATCCAACTGACTCAGGCTACCAAGTCTTACTATATAATAGCAATAGATATCTTCGCCCCTACATACACAACTAGTAAGTAGCTAGTGTGTTGGTCAACCCCAAAGACATGACCAACATCCCACAATGAAGTCTACAAGCATACCTGTGAGCATCATGCTCTCTAGCCCTCAGCTGATAATATCCCAAATAAAGATAGACCATCAGGGATCTACTACTCTCTTAGACTTGCCCATCCACTCACCAATCCTGGGGAGATGCAACTCAAGGATATGTTCATGATCTCTATTAGGTGGTCTCCCTGGAGGAAACAGTCCAAAACTCCAAGGAACCACACCATGTGCCACTATGTACCCCTGTTACTGTTGCACACTTGCATCCTCCTGTATATTATTGAATACACCTATATCCTCCTGTGCCATCGGGTATCCTATATGTGTTACTGTAGCTAACACTCCACCGATGTCAATTGAGTCTATATCCCAGTGTGTCCCTAAATCCGTCATATATCTATATGTCCACCCAATCTCTGGATGCATATACTGTCTTATTGGTTGATCCACAAGGAATGTGCTCAACAATCTCCTCTGTGACTACACCTCTTTCCAACAACGACGGCTCTTGGCCCTCCGTGTGAAATCTCTCCTCAGGCACCTGGAACTCTGAATGCTCCTCTTGAGTAATTATCACCAGAGGCTCTCCCCTCAAACCATGAGTGCCACTCATGCCCTCATGTGTTGTTATTGTCAAAGATGGTGAAGTCTCCAAAGATTGTGCCAAGCTCAACTGGTAGTATCTAAGCTCCTAAACCTTCCTTACCTTATCTTCTACGAACTAAGAGCAAGATCTCTATCCATGAACAACTGCAAGTAAATAGACTTCATATGCTCCAACGTTTCTTTGATGATGCACAATTAGGTACTAGTGACCCTTTCTACAACTCCCTTGTACCTTTCCTCCAACCTATGTCAAAAAGTTTGGGTTCGAATTTGGGTTCGGCGACCTTTCAGTTCAATTCGGGTTCGAATTTTTTGATGAGGTTCGACATAAGGTTCATCTATATACATTTTTCAATATATATATGTATTATAAATTATAATATAAAACATTTAAAAATAAATTGTTATTAAATAAATTAATATAAAACAATTAAAAATAATCTATAATTTATAATTATAATATAAAACATTAAAAAATAAACTAAATTTGAAAATAATAATATAGAACATTTTTAAAAATATATAATTAAAAATGATAATATAGAACATTTAAAAATAAACTATAATTAAAAAATATAACATAAAAAATTTAAAATAAACTACAATTAAAAATTATAATATTAAACATTCAAAAATAAACTATATTTAAAAATTATGATATAAACATTCAAAAATCATCTGTCGATGGAATGCAAACTCCTCGAACCTTCAACCTGCTGCCGTGGAGAATGGAACTTGTTGTTGTGGATTATGGAACCTGTTGTCGTGGATTATAGAGAGTCGTGGCAGAGTCGTTGCAGTTTGGGAGATTCGTGGAAGAGCAACATCTTTTGCCTCACGCAGTCGCCTCTATCTCTTGTCCATTCGCAACTACACTAGCACAAATCACTTGGTAGGCTAGTTGATATGTCTGACACGGACTATCACGACTCACAAGTTCGAAAATACAGCACTAACAACATGTCGGGAGTGCCAAAAAATTTGATTTGTTGAAACCATAGCCAGAAGGTGAAAAACAATCGCCCAAACCTAGAGGAACCTGAACGAATTTTCCAATTTTTTTTAGGTTCGCCGAACTTCAAACCTCGAGGTTTAGGTTCAACAAACCCTGCGGCATTGCCTCCAACTGAGTCTTCCACATAAAATCTTCAATAAATTTATGAGCACCATCTACTCTCGTCAATACTTCCACAATTTGCTCCTCTGTGACCAATAGTTGGCTCACCAAGTCATGTAATGTCATCTCATCAACACTATGTAGGTTGTCACATAAAAGACCTGCTGACTCACTCGTCAATATGGTGTAGTGATGGGACTCATGCGGGGTGTCATACTCATACAAGTTCTCATCTATCACTTTAGTCGTTTCATTGTCTTCCTCCTGAGATATGAAATCATCCTCAAAAGGTAACTCATTCCACGCTAAGTTCTCATCATGCTTAGGTGCATCCACTCCCAACTCTTCATCTCCGAGCACATTCATGCATGTGTCATCATCCATGTCATAAATAGGATGAGGTGTGGAATCCATGTCATCATCATCATCATACATAGGGAAGGAGGTTGGCTCCTTTATGTCATTATAAGGAGGACAAACTGTCGCATCTTCATCTTCGGCTGCTTCGGAAACTGCAATATCAATAGATCCATTTGCCTCATAAACTGTTGTTTTGTCTTCCTCCATGCACAAATCTTTAGTAAGGCTAGCTGCATGTTTCTCCTCATCTCCCAACTTTTAAGATAATCCTTGTGCAAATCCTTGGGATGTCTTCCATACTTGAAAATATGTTTGGCGATGTAATACTCTCGAAAGGGTACGACTGCACTTAGCTTATCTTCCAACGCCAAATATTCCCTGAAGCAGGTGGTAACCTCCTCTTGGCCCTACTGCTCCTGTACTTTTATGGGCTGATCCTATGCTTTCGTGGGATGATCCTCAAGGAATGTTGGAAACCATGGTATAGTCGTCCTTCTGCTCCCAACTTGCCTTCTAACCATCAATGTCACATGCAATCATTGTTGATTTTTCTGCTCAACATTGAGAGCCATTCTCTTAGGAGAATGGGGACACCTAGTCCGGGACCACAGTGTGGACTCAACCTAGTGTTGAGTGATCATTCTATTGAATGATGATATCTGGTCCTTGACCATGATATGGGTTTGCTCCCCATCTTGCCTTCTAACCATCAATGTCACATGCAATCATTGTTGATTTTTCTGAGCAACATCGAGAGCCATTCTCTTAGGAGAATGGGGACACCTAGTCCGCGACCACAGTGTGGACTCAACCTAGTGTTGAGTGATCATTCTGTTGAATGATGATATCTGGTCCTTGACCATAATATGGACCTAGCTCTACCCTGGGGTGTGTTGGGCCAGGAAAGGTGCACAAAGAAGAAGTTGGAGCACAAGCAAGGAAGGAAAGTTGCGCGCGCGACAAGGAGGAAAGTAGGTCGCAAAGGAAGCAAAGGAACCAGCGCAGAAGGATAGGACATGCACGCGACAGAGGAAAGGCGAGCTGGCAAGCATGCAGGCAGGTAACGGCCAAAAAGCGACAAGTCAAGAAGATCGTGGCTGTTAAAGACGGCTTAAGCCTGCGAACAACGCACATATGAAGGAATATTTGTACGTCAGGCCGATAGTGCCCTGTGTCAGTCCATGACAGCTTGTACTATTTTTGACGATTGAATACGACCTGTAACAAATGAGCATTATGTAGTCGACCCTGCGTGGTCTTGTAGAAGTTATAAATAGGAAGAACTCGTTATGTATAAGGGTTGGTCTTTGTTGTTGTCTGTTTTGTTGGTTGTTGATTGGTTGTTCATTTGCCAAGTCACCGGGTTTTGTTAAGGAAGTTAGGGTTAGAGGAAAAGAAGACTCAGAGAAGAGTCTGGTAGCAGTAGAAGGCTGTTGAGCTGCGGATCTTGCAGCTGTGTGCACAGACCGCTAGAGATAGAAGGAATCTGCAGCTGAGTGCACAGACAGTAGGTAGAAGAGTTGATCCAGGCTGTGTGCGGATCAGTAGGAGTAGATAGAAGAATAAACCAGAGAGCATGAGAGCAAGAAGATTGAGTCAGAAAGACATATCATAAGATCAGTCTACAGATCGCAGGCTACAAGGTGCTATATCCATTTCTCATGCCAGATGAAGAGCACCTTGGTGGTTTTTCCCTCCGGGCACCCTCAGCAAGCTCAAGAGTCACTCCAAGCTCCTACAGCAGGCTCAGGCGTGCTTTTGAGCACTTATAGCAGCTCGGGAAGCCTGCTGTAAGCTCCGGGCAGGCTGCTGTATGCTTCAGGCAATCTGCTGTAGGCTCCGGGCAGCCAGCAGAGAAGACACCGGAAGGTCTCGGGCAGCTAGCAGGCTGACCTGGAAGACCTCTGGGCATGCTAACAGACCTCGGGTTTGCAGCAGGGCACCCACAGGCCTGCACTACAGTACTCGGGCAGCAGAATTACCCAATCGGGCAGCAGTTCAGGCAGGGTAGCAGAAAACCTGGCAGGAGAGAGAAAGTGAATCTCAGCAGTTACAGAAGATTTCTGGGCAGGTCGATCTCTCCGGGCAGGTGTGAGAAAATCTAGGGCAAGCAGCCCTAATTGGTCAAAAAGACAAAATTGTAAATTTGTCTGTGAAATTCTTGATCTTCTGTATTTATGGATTTATGGTATAAACCCAGTTAGGGTTTGTGGAATTTTTTGAACAAACTCAGTCATCTCATTTACGAGATGAATTACTAATGATTTTGGGGTTTTTGTCCTTTAAAGGTTTCCCCAGTGAAAAATCTTGTGTTCAATGTGTTGATGTGACACTTGTCATTTGTTTATGTTAGTCTGCAAATTTTAAAAGTATTCATGTTAATGCTAAAAATTCAACAATCATAGGCTGGCAACTGTAATATCCCTGTCTGGTTATGATTCTTGGCACAGATATATTCTTCAAATACCACTGTATGGCCCTTCCTTTAGTCTCCTGGTGTGTTTTAGATGTTGACTGTTGTTATGTCGGAGCCCTTTTTTGGTACAGGACTTTTGTCAAACACTTTAGCACCATACCCCTGTACTAATCCTAAAGCTGTTTTGATTGAGTCTTTTTTTTTGTATGGTGTCTTATGGTGTTACTTCAGACCTCATGAATCATCAATTTATAATCAAGAAATGCACATAAAGATGTTCAGATGTCTTTAAGACCAGGAAAAATACACTCAAAACAATATGAATAAGCTGCAAATTTGATATACTGCAACACAAAAAAAGGACAGAAGTCTGATATAAATACTAGACCTGTAGCTTCACTTCAATTTGTATCTCCCTTTTGACAGTGAAACCCTCTTTCAAAGACCACGACTTGGCTTCAAATATCACACCTTCAGACAGGTCATTCAGAACTAGGAACCAACAACCAAAACATCTCATGACAATTCTTGTGAATGGCTGTAGCAGTCTTCTTAATGGCTGAGACTGAGACAAATGGCAGCGATAGATGGCAAACTTCAATGGCCACAACCAGCAGTTTAAGCACATTCACAAGCTTCTCCAATAAGTTTCTACAACAGATCTGCACCCTCCACAATTTGTAACACGGGCCCAACATCAAGATACGGCCAATCAAGGAAACACACGGCTCCCATAGTGAAGGTTCAACCCAGAATTGAAGAACCCAGCCACTAACAGTCCACACAGCCTCCAATCAGCAAGACGTTGCTCCTTTAACCAAACTCGGCCCTCAAGATAGTAAACACGGCCCTCTAACAGGTGATACGACCTTCCTTCAAGCTGATGCGCTGCCTTTCAAAGGGTGATACATGAACCTCCTCCACAGCTCACCCAAAATGCCTGCAACTCATGTAATGGCTGCCTCGTCCCTAAGGAAAATCGGTATGTTGAAGATGGTGACAGCTCCTTAGATAATCTTCGCGGCCTACAAAAGGGTGACTCAGCCCTAAATCGTGTCTATGCCTCCTCCTAGTGACTCAAAGCTACAAGAAGGGGGGAGGGTCAAGCCCTTATCAACCCCCAACGAGCCCCACGAATGGAATCTCTACTAATGCTACGGCCAACTAATACGGGGTTGACCCCTTGTCGCCCCTTTTGTTCCTCTTCCACAAGCTCGTGGGAATCCTCCAGGGAATCTTCCAAGATTGATGGGAGACGTACTCCCAAGACCAATCGATAGTGACATGGACGCATCCCTTATTTTCCAGGATGGGTATGGTACAGATGTGTGGGATCCGGGTTCAGATGACAAAAATAGAGTGAGTGCACAAGAGGATACCGCAGCACACACATGATACAAGAGCACTGTGACACATAAGGGCCATGTCACATGGTTCGGGTTCAAATTCGAGTTCAACGACCTTGAAATTTAGATTGAATTTGAACTCTTTTATGAGATTCAGGATGAGGTCCGGCATTAAGTTCGCCGCTAATATATATATATATATATATATATACAATAAAAATAAATAAAATGACTAACAATTCAAGAAAAGAGATCAGATTTTATCATTATGGTCAGTGCTACAACCTGCATGTACACTTAAATAATGAAATATAAAGTACAGGATCTTCTCCCGCAGAAAATAATATCTGAAAAAGATCTCTCGTGGAAAATAATCTTCACCGTGCAATCTTAACGCACTAGAGACTACTAAGTCGTGGATCGCTGGATAGTGGAAGCCGCAGATTGTCGAATAGTGGAGTTGTAGGCACTCAATGGAAGCACGATGTTGCATGCACTGTGCAAGGGAGTATCTTAGTAGGGGAGTGGGACTCGGGAGTCAACTATGGGTTGTGGGTTGTGGGTTTGTGGTAACGAGCAGGGGACGAGGGATGAAATGAGAAAGCGACGGAAAAGATGAAAAGCAAAAAAGATGAAAGCGACGAGAAGTTGGGAGCTAACGTGGGAACTTGAAATCCGATGATTTTAACCAAAATTCGTTTAATTCGCTTTCAAATTTGAATTTAATTCGGTTCGGTTCATTTAGGTTCGATGCGGTTCGACTTGAAGTTCGGTGTTGAAATTCACCAAACTTAGACAAGTCTAATTTTTTGATAAAGTTCAGCGAATTTCGAATTTCATGGAAGAAATTCGGCAAACCCTGTGACATAGCATGAAGACATGAGTGGCATTCATGGTTTGAGGGGAGAGCCTCTGGTGATGATCTTGCATGATGAGCACTCAGAGTTGCAGGTGACTAAGGAGAGATCTGCCACAGAGTGTTTGGATCAGGCATGGGATCATGAGCAGCCTCTAATGGATAGAGAATCAACCATGGAAGAGGTAGTTGAGCACGCTCCTTGTGGACCAGCCAACAGGGAAGTATATGCATACAGAGATTGGGTGGACAAGTATATGGGGAATATGGAGACACTGAGTTATAGGCTCCGTTGACACCAGTGGAGTAGTGCTACAGTAGAGCATACAAGATACCCGATGGCACACGGAGAGGTCTCATGGAGTTTCGGAGTGTTTCCTCCTAGGAGACCACCTGACAGAGTTCACGAGCATACCCTTGAAATGGGTTTCCCCGAGATCGATGAGGGGAAGGACATGCTTCATGGAGCAGTAGATCCCTTGATGGCCTATCTTTATCAAAGATATCATCAGATGAAGGTCAGGGAGTATGTTGCTCACAGGTCTACTTCTAGACCTCATTTTGGGAGTTTGGTCATGCCCTCAAGGTTGACCAACAGACTAGTTGACATGGATGGTTGGACGGATGTTACAGATGATGACCATGGGGTCAGCTCGCGGGATGGATGGTCACAGCAGGACGATGCAGCCGTGAAAAAAGTACAAGCAGATATAAAGACATCCATAGGGGCTACAGAGCTCCCAAATGATGGTCATCAAAAAAAGATTGAACATCTTAAAGAAGGCATTCTAGCAATAAAATAGAGGACCAAGATACTTCGGGACACCATATTACAGCAAGATGTTAAGCTTAATGTTTCTTCGAATTATATGTGCCAAGTCAGCTACCAAGCCTTCCAATATTGAGAAGCAGTTAGATTTCTTGATGGGGCAACAAAAGAAGCATACCCTTGCATTTCCGAGTAGTCCTCTTCAGGAGCACATAAACGATGAGTGGGCTAGTAGATCTCACAAGGCAATTTGGTAGAAGCCGAGTAGATTGGCAGGCTTAGGGACAACTCTTGGTACTTGGTTTCCACCAAAGGGTCGCATCTCGAGTGCTTGGTTCATAGAGACTCTGATGATTATCAGCATGGAACGATAGCAGCCCGTAAGAGTTGGGTTTGGTGGACTCCCCATTTGGTGGTGGGATCTGGGCATTCATCCTAGCGATGGATTGCTTCATATTATACTATATAGCGATGATTGATTGGGCTTTGGCGATGAGTGGCCTCTTATGTTATGATGATCGTGGAGGAGAGGTTGAGATGTCTTCTTTATGGCAATACAGGCTTTCATCCTAGGTATGCAAGATTGAGACTGACAGTGGAGTTGCTACAGAGGAGAGGGCTAGTCTCTGCTTTCAAGAGTTTATTCAAGGGATGCTTAGGTTTGGAGGCATGACAGAGCAGTCTTCTAAGGAGTTTGTGCAACTTATGATTGCTTGGCTCATCGAGGGCATTCAGATGGATTCTTGTGTTAGCACCAAGCAGACCAGCGCTTTGGGTAGAGGGTGCTTCACATCGTACAAGCTTAGTGGGGGACCAAGGGGATTTTACTTTTCATTGGCAGGTTCGAGGTAGGTTCGCATTGAGATACTTGGTGGATATTACGTCTGGTCAACAGGGCAAGTCAAGACCCAGTCATTCAACAACATTAATGCCCTTCAACCATTTATGGGCAGCCATGGGGGAGCATATTGTTAGATTACATCACAGGATTACTGAGAATGCAAATCGCAGAGTATATATGTGCAGATATTCACAGGTTATCAAAGTTCATGCACGTTCCAATGATTTCCCTGGAGTATAGGGCAGCACAAGTGATAGATCTATCTCTTGGGGAGATGATTAGAGTTCATAAGCAACCCGGAGTCATTAGCACTTATCAAAACAGACTTCCTTTGTTGGTATTTGAGATCGAGTACGACAACAAAGTTGCAGACTTCTCTTGGTTTCCTATGCACTACATTATTCATAGTGATGCAGTCAGCTCTTACAGCTATGTTCGTTGGGAGATCCATAATAGGTGGGATGTTGACAGGGCATGACAAATAGTTGGTGATGATCAGAGTGGCGCAGTGGCTACATGATGTTTATGCTTGAAGTTACCTGGGATCCAGCAGTTGACATGAAGGCGAGAGTCGGCTATCACTTTTAGGAGTCGATCCATATGGAGTAGTGGATTAGTTTTGTAGGAGGGAGACCTTATGAGGGATGGATACGATGTTTACTGGCTTGGTTGCTTGGGAGTATTCAAAATGCTCCTGGTATTAATACTACGCAGGATAGTGGTGGATGCAGTAGGTACTTCTCCATTCTTAGATTGATTTGGGATCCTAGAACTGCAGCAATTGGCAATACAATGGTACCAATGGTTGCTAGAGGTGGGAGGATCAATGTTTATTTCTAGGCATAAGGGATTGAGAGCTTAGTAGAGCGATTCTCTCAGGGTTTGACCAAGTTTACACTGTTGTTGATCACTCTACTTACAGGATGCTTCTATGAGATATCTTGTGATGGTACCATACAATGCAATGCTTTGAGCAGAGGATGCTACAGATATCATAGGATTGCTTGGGACCCTGGGATCATCCCTGGATTGAGTTGGTTCAATTTGATTGATTGTGGAGTTGTGTTGGCATTTCTTGAGGACAAGTAATCTTTGGAGAGGGAGGACTGTAACGTTCTATTTGTAACAAACAAGGAATTAACTAATGATTGATGCCACATGGGATAAAAGAACAACATAAGCAGTGATATTAAGTCATTAGTAGATAAAAGAGGGCCATCGGAGCAATTATCAACTTACATGTGGAGCAAATGGGCCATAGCTCAATTTGCATACGACATGCATCATTTAAATTGCATGCATGCAAAATCAAGTTCATGCAATCTCAACTCTATAAAAGAAGGCAAATTGAATCCTTATGTGTCATTGTTATTATTCATAGTTGAGATTTGGTTTGGAAAGCTCTGAGAGCTATTTAGGGTTGAGGGTGAATTCCTTAGCCAACAATTGGGTTCGATGGCAAAATCTATCCACCCTAGTCAATTCAAGAGGGTAGATCATCCAGATCTATTGCTGTGCTTTAAAGAAGACAAAGATCATTGAGTTTTAGGTCAGGGTTTGATCTTATTGGTAGCTGGGTGCATTCATTGTTTGTTGGGCAGCAATTCTTTCTACTGACAAAGGATGCATTCATCAAGCATTCACGGCAGCAAACCACTTCATCTAGTTTGGAGCAGCAATCCTCTTCCAGCTGCTGCTTAGTTATTTATTGAAGTCGTGGGCATTATTATTCTTGAAGGAAGGGCGTATTTATTAGAGTCTTATTGTTGACTGAGCAAGGGCGTATTAATTGTTTATTGGGACAGATTTCTTCTTTACCAAGCAAAGGCGTGCGTATTAATTGTTTATTGGGACAGATTTCTTCTTTACCAAGCAAAGGTGTGTTCTTCAAATTGTTGGGGCAGAGACTACTCTCTTTACTGCTGTGTATTTGTTGGTGAGGTTGTGATCATTGTGGACAGCTATATTCAAGAGAGAGAGGGCTGCAATCTATCCTTAAGAGGCAGGGTTCCATTCTCATCAATACAATACACTCTTATGCAAGCTATTACCTTTTGACAAGCCCTAAATCATCTACCAAGAAGGCGTATTCAGCAGCTGTAGCTTACAGCTCTTGGGAGAGCCCACGAATCACGATTACTTGCGTGAAGGATATTTGGTGACAGAGAGGGGACGCTTTCATACTCCATAAGTTGCTGTCACCACAGAAGGCGTGAACCATCAATCTGGGCAAATAATTATTTACATAGCTGGGCTATTCTCAGGCATTAGTTATCTTCAGACTTTGGGCATCAATCTGATCACTAAAAGCAGCTGTACAGTCATATACAAATCAACTCTGTTAAGGCTCAAAAGACTGCCATCTTGGTTATTGTTGTCCAAGGTACTTCTCAGATCAGATCTGATAATTTCCTGAATTTACATTATTTCTACACTGCTGTTATTTGTGGATATAAATTGCAATTATTATGAACCTCTAACTCTGATATTGGATACAAATAGAGATCATTACCTAGTATACATATCAGCAAGTCTAGTATGATAAGGAACCCTGAGTTGTATTGTGAAAGTTCCTGATAATCAACTCTCTCCAAGCATTACATCCTCATTTACAAACAAAACAGAGGTTAAGGAATGTATTGATCAGAGAAGTGTCAAGAGTCATCAACTAATATACAAGAACAGTCACAATAATCCATACCAGATCCAGTTTGGGATATTACACTAAGCGCTTCCAATAGTTGTCCATAATCTATCTATTACCCGCATTATCAAAAATATATTTTCCCAAGATCACATCGTTAGTTATTTATAGAATTTAAGTTTAACAAAAGCAACTACTCAATCAAGCTATTACTAACATAAATTAAATCAAACAACTTAGCTTTAACTTGTTTTTTATTGCCTTTGAAGATACCATGAGCCCTTATCTAGCTCTTTGTGATCATTTGTCATGACTCATAACATCGAATATTTACTATACTTACTCTTCAATTCCCATGGCTCCTTCCAAGCTAGTTTCTGATGATGATCCCATGAACCTCCTTCAATTCTTAGTGATCAGTTTTTTCCTTTACATTGGGACTTCTTCCATTGGGAATTTCCATTGACCATACCTAAGCATTTTCCTTTTGATGGCTTCTTCCCAGCTATTTTATGATGACAATCCAAAAGCTTCTTGATCATGTCCCTACTATCATATCACCTTTAGCTGGGAATTTCCACTTATCACACTCAATATTTTCCCTCTAATGGCATCTTCCAAGCTTATTTTCGGTGAAGTTTTCCTGGTTGGTGATAGTGACCAAAACTAGTTTGGATTGTCAAAATCCCTTCCATTGGGACAATGGCTTCTTCTAGGATAATACTTCTAACCACAATCCCCTTCATCCAAGTCATTTCACAATCCTGCCATACTATTCGACCACTTCCATCCAAGATTCTTAATGATCTAACTTGTCCTTTCCCTCAAATGACTTCTTCCAAGCCTTATTCTAATGGCAAACCCATTGACTTCCAAATGTGAACATGATTGCTTTGTCTATTAACACCTCCTCATTGAGAGTTCACCATACATGGAATCGACATCTCAACATTCTAATCACTCCTCCAAATTGTACACTCCAATGACTACAATCTTCATAATCCTTAGTCCTTACCTTAAACGGCACATTTTCCATTTCGGATGGGGAATTATCCTTCCCATTTGACCCCTACTTGCTTATCAACCAATATAAACCCATCCTACTCCGGTTCTACAAAGCACCGAGAGGGATCAATAAACCTTTCACCAGTAAACTACAACACACATCCCTTACAACACACTAATGCAATATATATATATATATATATATATATGGGACAGACGGGCACTTCCCTCTCACCACTATGCTACAGCACTAATCAGGGGTAATTTTAGGGGTGAAATTTAGCCCATGGGCTATTTTTCATGTTTTTCTCCAAAAAAACATTCGCTATTTTGCATTTTTTGAAGCCCTGTTTCGCCCAATTTTGATGGGGTAAATTTTTTTCACACCAAAAATCACCAAATTATTATATAAATGATATAAAATCCTTGGAAATTAAAATCTATTTTGGAAAATATCGCCAAACATTTTATAGTTGGTGTTTTAAGAATTGGTAAGATTCGCCAACATTTATACACTTTTAAATAAGTATGGTTCCTTAAAATCATCCCTGGCACTAATGCATGCATTTTTTTATTTTTTATTTTTTTTAGGGACCTTCCCTCTCACCACTATGCTACAGCACACTGATGCATGCATTCTTATTTATTTTTTTATTTTTATTTTTTTAAAGGAGAGTCACAGACAGACACTTCCCTCTCACAACTATGCTACATCACACTGATGCATGCATTCTTATTTCTTATTTTTATTTGTTTTTTATTTTTATTTTTATGGGGCATACGGACACTTCCCCCCATCCGGGCTGTAGAAGTGCGCCTTCTCGGCACAATCATGCAAAGAGCACCATTTCTAATATATCATAATTCAGAGAGCAAAAAACAAAAATTATATCTGTTAACATACTTCTACTTGTAAGGTTCTCCCATTTTAGCATTATTGTCCTTCATCAAGTTGAGAATCCTTTCATCAAGTTCTCATTTTTCATCTCATACTCAACATTCCCTCATACATTGAACCAATGCCCTCATCCTCCACAAGGTCGGTTGGGGTTTTTTTCCCAACAATAACAACATTTTTAGACATAAAAGGTGCTTAGTGAAGAAGTACTCACTCGAATGATAGATGGCAAACCTTCAAGAGTTTATGATTTTACTAAACCACTTTCATACATCTTTTTCAACTTATAACATCCTAGCCGACCATAATTTAAATTTCCAACTCTATCCTTTTGTCATATAAGAGATAAAGTTGTCCTTCTTCAAACTCGTGCTTCTTAAACTTTCTATCATGGTATCTTTTCATTGTTTCCTTAGCCATGATCTACTAGAATTGGGACAAAAACTTGTCCTCGTCTAGGGTTGCTAATTCTTCCAACTTGTTCTTCATTGATTTTATGGTTTCCCATCTTTCCTCTATGGTTATCCCAAAGGAAGGAACCTAATATTCCATGGACATTATATTTTTCCAAACACAAGTCTAAACGGTGCATCTCTTAATCTTGTCCTGCACACAGCCCTATGGGCCCACAATATTGCATGTAATCTTTCAATGCAATTTAATCTATACATATCACACACCTTAATTAGTACAAAAACCAATATCTTGTTGGTGCTTTCTGCTTGCCCATTTCCTCTAGGGTAGTAAGGGATACTCTTGTGATGAATCAAATTAAATATCTGCATCAAGTTCTTTATGACACTTGCCATGAAATGAGTAACTTGGTCTGATGTAAGAATTGGGCATCCAAACCTGCAAAACACTAATTCAAACAAGAACTTTTCAGTTGCCTCTACTCATTTGGCAAACAAATATGTTGTGTCAATTTCATTGGTACAAAGGGTTCAATAAAGTCTATCTCCCAATGTTCAAAGTGTTGCATTGGTATTGTGGGGTTTAAATCATTAAAGTCCCTTGCTTGAGGCTTATCTTCTACTTTTTAACATTGTTCACATTTTTCACTTTCTTGAATCGATCCTTAAACAAAGTAGGCCACCATAATCCTGAACAAAACATCCTCTAAATATTTTGTTTGCTATAAAAATGCCCACCTACCACTCGATAGTGTGCTTCATGGATTAGTGATTATTAATTTCCAATTTCTGAAAACATTTTCTTAGTATGCCATCCATGCCTATTATGTATAGGTTCCTGACAATATCTTGAGACTTGAACCTTAATGCCTTTTGAACTAGACTTCTTCTTCATGCAATATTCAATCCACACAGTGCTTGTCCATGTTGAAGGATGTACAAAACATGCTTCAAATACATTGGTGATGCTTGCACATAAAACAAATTAGCAATATGAGTGGGTTTTTTACTCAGATTTGGGGCAGCCTAGTTTGCCCTCCTCTAGGGAAGATTTGGATAGTAATTTTCAGCTATACTCTTCAAAGACTAATTCTGGTTTGGGGCAACAACATGATGCTATTATTGCGTATTTTAAACCTCCTTGCTTGCCCTTTCCCATGAAAAATTTAGTCTTTAGAGCTGCATTCTAGGAATCAATTTCGGAGAAGTATATGAGACAACCAAATCGCCCTGTACCTGCCGGAATCCAACAGAGGAAGAATTGCTGAAAGTGCAATTCCATTACCCAAATTGCAATTTCGACGATTTGTAGTTTCAAAATCCAGCATTTAGTCTAGGAAAGATATTGGTGATTGTTGAAATTGCATAATTGCACAAACTGCAATTTCCAGGCAAGATTTTGACCAGATTTACTAAAAAATCTGCCAGAATAACAGGGCGTTTTGTTTGTTCTTTATCCCACGCGATCAATTCCAGCTATGCTTTTCATTTTATCTTGCAGATTTCTCTCATTTTGTATGGCTTTTAGGTAAAGTAAATAACTCAGAAAATTTTCAGCCTTTAAGATTTTCAGTGAACAATGAATTAATGAATCAAAAATTAAAAAAATCATCATGTTATAGAGGCTGGAAATTCCATTGCCCAAATTGTGATTTCGACGATTTGGGTAGTTTCAAAATCCAGCATTTAGTCTGGGAAAGATATTGGTGATTGTTGAAATTGCATAATTGCACAAACTGCAATTTCCAGGCAAGATTTTGACCAGATTTACTAAAAAACCTGCCAGAATAACAAGGCATTTTGTTTGTTCTTTATCCCACGCGATCAATTCCAGCCATGCTTTTCATTTTATCTTGCAGATTTCTCTCATTTTGTATGGTTATTAGGTAAAGTAAATAACTCAGAAATTTTTCAGCCTTTAAGATTTTCATTGAACAATGAATTAATGAATCAAAAATCATGTTATAGAGGGTGGAAATGCTATGGGGCAACAATGTTTTAAAAGGAAACTTTTTCAGCCCCTCTCCCCATCTAAATTTCTGGAATTTACACGGAATTGTTCATCTAACAATACTCATTTATGTGCTGGAAGTTACATAGGACAGCCTCATAATGGGAACATTTATATAAGTCCTATCCAATCTTGGATAGAGAGAGCTTGTAGGTCATGTTATCCTTGGCAAGAATTTGAGAATGCTAATGATTTTTCACATGCTTATGGTTTTCAAGCCCTATGGTTGTGGAGATTTTAGCATATATTCACCTTATGAATGATGTTGTATTGTCTTGGTCCATCACTAAGCACAAAGAAAGGAGACACGACATGGATGAGATGCTAAGGTGGCTTTATTGGATCTTTGACTTTACATAGCATTCTCTTGTTCGTACATTAGAGTGAGTAGGTAGGACTCAGGAGAATGAATAAGCTCTTTAGCATGAGCACTAACATTGACTGTTTAGATGCATATTGAGTGTTATTTTACTTGGTGCATTTTTTATTTCATGCATTATATTTGTTAAAGTTTACTTTATGCATTTACTTGCTTTATGTAGTTTTCTACTTTTTGGTTATATATATATTCCAGGGGGATCATCTCTCTCCGTCGTACTGATGTTTTAGTTTGATTTTTAGCAGAAACAGGTCATGGATGAGCTGTTCTATGAGCAAATGTTGTTCGTGTTTCTTATACCACAGGGTTTGGAGTGAAAGAGATTTCTAAGGTTCTCATGCACTCTATCATTGAGTACACGTACCAAAGTTGGAGCCAAATATTCCACCCTAAAATGTATGGTGTGACTTGATCATTTTTTCCTATGTGATCTTTCATCACATCCAACATTTCCACATATGAGATCTATGGTTTGCCCATGGACACTTGACAAAGACACTTTCAGCTTGCTCAGTCCACCATGATATGTGCCAGAGACTAAAGGGAACATTCAGTTGACACTAGTGTTATGACATATCCTATCTAGTTGACCTATGATAAATGCTTTCTTATGGGAGGACATGACCATAGGGGGTCTATGGCGTTACTCTATAATGGCTCATGTATCCTACATCGATGTTTCAATAGCTTAGGGAGCATCTTGGTGTGATTATAATTCTTCATTATATCAAGTGCATGACCTTGCAGGTTAGTTGTGTACCTATGGATTTAAGTATGTGTGACCCTCATTTTATGTCATTTACAACATTTTATCTAGCCATTCATATCATGTCATTTCACTAGCCATTTCGCCCATTTCCATCATGTCCCCCTTTCACAATTAACTTATTATATGCCATGTTCTAAGGTCTCTACATACTATTCCTATGTATGGTGATTAAGTCAAAAGAGTCAAGTACTCTAAGGGAAATGGAGATAATTGATAAATGTGAGCTATGCACCCTTGCAAAAGTTGCGATCCTTATGTCCCAACTTATCAAAGCCAAATCCAAAGAAATGGACTTATGCTAAACAAAAAAACAAAAAATAAAAAAGGATCATAAAAAATGGCACAAGGAAAGGGAAACTCAAGAAGAAAATTATTCCTTTCCATGGCACTTATAAGGAAGAAAAATCATTAATCCCGAGCTCTTGAAATCTACAGGGTAGACTTAGAACTCAAAAACCTTCCTATGATAGTTAGTTTGCAAACACCTTTCCTTAACATTACATTCATTTAATTACTCTCACATTGCTTAGAAACTTAGGAAATTCACTTACTCTTAAGGGTGTAACATGAAAATCTGAATCAACTATAGTTGCACCATGGTAATTTTGAGGTTATTGATAAATTAATTAGTGAGTTATTAGAAAAGCGCAGTTAATAGCCTTTTATGTAAATGTTTGCATATCTGAAGGTATTTTCCCCAAGTCATACACTAAGTAACCTGGTTCGAGTTTGACATGAATGAAATTCGGAATAAAATCGTCAAGCAAAAAATTTTTGATAAAAATCGCCATTAAATTCGAATATATATATATATATATATACACACATATAATTTATCCGAATTTTATTTTCATTAATATAAAGTTTCATTGTGTTATACCTTTTATAAAATGTTAAAAAAATTAAATATATATTTATATAATTGTATAATATTTAAATTTATTTTAATATACACCCTTATAAAATATGATTACATAAGGTCCATCGAATATTTCTCGTCGGTCCTTGCGGACTGCAACTACGACCACCCGTAATGGAAGGAAGACCACGAGTAATGGTCCATGGAACGAAGAACACAAAGACCAACACTACACACTTGCCTTTTCCCTCGCGATCGACGACTGCAGTCGTTTGCGAAAGGAGGTAGTCTTGGTAGGGAGACCGGGGTTTGCAGCTTACCCATAGGCCACAAAAAGAAGAATGAGGGTTTTACAGTTTACCTATGAGCCGCGAAATTAGAAAACAAGGGTTTACGGTTTACCCACGGGCCACGAAAGTAGAAAAACGAATTTCAAATGACTTTCTGCTGCTTTTAATAAAAATCAACCCAATTCTCTGGCAACCTTGAGTTTGCCAATCCCAAAAATTTACCTTCGCAATTCAAATAGGCGAATTTCATCGAATTAATTCAACAAGCATAAAAAATCGACAATTTTCGATTTTAAAGGCGAAGTTCGCCGAACACGATGACTTAGGTCATACATTATATAGTCTAACACTTGGATTGGATTGTATTGATAATGTATAGTCTCCATGTGATGAGTGCCCTCCTTGTACATACATTTGGAAGCTAACATGGTACCTTTTGACATTTTTGATGGGCCACTTTTTTGGAGGAATGTCATGGCTTTAGGAGAAATTATCTTTTGACAAAGTGCCCAAAATTTTGCCACCTCAATGGCTTTAGAAGCAAAGCGGCAGTGTAATTTTTGAAAAGTGGTTATAGCAGAAAATCCGATAAAGATCGAGGAGTCTGGAAATTTCAATACCCTTGACTTAAAGCACTCACCGTTTTTCTTTGACTACTCGATTTATGGAGTGCTTCACCTATTCGGTCCACAAGTGCCACCTTATCTCGGAGCCTGCATTATTTTACATTGGTTTTGATAAGAGCACTCCTTTCTTTGTCTACTTATCTTGGGGAGTGAGTTGTTAGTATTGACTTGTCAATGAGGTTGTTACATCATTGAGTAGTCAAGATCTAGGGTTGTTAGTTTTGAGGCTTGACCATGTAATTGGAGGATTTAGCAACTCTCTTATCTATATAAGAGCGACTCCTCTTATTGTTTTCTTCACTAAAACGTGGAGAATAAAGTATTCTTGCTACTATTGTGTTCATTTGTCTAAGTGTTAGGATATGTGATGATTTTTGTAGAACTAAGTTGAAGATCTAAGTGCTATATGTTCAAAAGTTGATTTCTTCTTCAAGTAATGACTTATGCATAGCAGGGTTGAGGTAATTTTATTTCAAGTTTAGTGCTATTTCTTATTAAGTTGCTTTGGATTCAGCAATTGAATTATTTCTCTTAGTAGTAAACTCCTAGACTTTGCTAGTGGGATTATTAGATCTTGTATGCAGGTTTATGTGGAGATTTTCAGCTCTTGAGATTTCCATAAATCTGACGAGAAAAAAAACATCTGCTAGCAAAGACTAGGACAAGGGTATGAGCACTTCTACCCCCTCCTACGCTTTGATCCCCAAATCTTCCCTTGTTCTTTTACGACCCCATGCCCTCCCCTAGTGTCATTAGGCACTAGTCAAGAGAACTTTGACCTGCACATTAATTCATCAACTTATGCTATGCTCATGGTTGACTAGTTATTCTTTATTTGTTGATTATAGATTGAAATAAATCTAAAGATTAAATGTCATTTTTATATTTGTTTAGCTCCATATGATTTAATTTACTTATGTTCTTTATGAACTAAACTTTATATTATTGGAGTTGTTTTCATGGTATTATCTTATGCACTATTCAAAAAACTTTCACAAGTAATTTTCAAATCTGTATTGTTCTACATGGTTAATTTACTTAAAATTTCAGATCTGAAATTTAATAGCTGTTAGCATATTATTCCTACATGTTCATAGTGTCCTCAAGTAACTAAGACATTCTTAATTTTACAATTAAAATGTCTGCAATAGTTGCTTGTTGCACCGAGAGTAGCGAGATGCTCTACAGCCCAGTATGGGGGAGCTGTTGTCACATAACGTAACATAACGCGTAATGTGATGTACCAAAAATAAAAAGTAATTAAAAAAAATTAATGTCGGCTCATAAAATAAAAAATGAAAACCAAAAAAAAAATTATTAAAAAAAATTCATATCCGCTCATAAAATAAAAAAATTAAACCAAATAAACAGTCAATAAAAAAATCCATTTTGATTAATAAAATTTTAAAAAGGGAGCATAAAGAGAGGCGAGAAGGGTAAAGCTAAAGAGAGGCAAGAATCGTCTTTGATTTCAACCTCAAGAAACTGGATGCCTCTCGGTGCTTGATAGATCCAGGTTTAAAATGGATCTATGCTAGTTATTTTCAGCAATTTTGCATTTATTTTCACACATGTAAGTTGTTGGAATTTGCATTTGGCAAATTTAATTAAGATTTGATTATTCACTGTCAATGGTTATGTTCTACTTATAATCAAGGGTTAACAGTTCATGGATGCGTTATCACAGATATATTGTAGCTAGGCTACCATGATGCAGCATGCAGCATATAGATTTATCTCTCTATTTTTCTGAGCCAGACATGTAGATGGGGTTATAGCATGGATCATCATTTCCAGCATGAGCCATTCAGAGCCTTTAATCAATAGCAGATGCAGAGTATTTCCTTGCCAAGACTGAGATCTCCTTATCCTTTGAGATGACTTCAGTGGTGATTTAGTTCATTTGAGCAGAGCAGCAGAGATGGTACACAGTTCACAGATGGGCATATCAGGTAGAGACATGTATATGGTGAGATCAAGTATATGGCTCCTTGGTAGGATTTTGGCTCTCTGATGTATACTAACACCTTTGACTTGTTAAGCTATGATGATTATGGTGACCTATGCTTATATTATATGTTCCACTGGTGCTTAACTTGTGATGAGAATGATTACAGAATCTCATGTTGAAGACCATTGCTTATGCCATGCTTTACGCAACTTTTAAACTTTAGTGCTATGCTGGTTCCATGTATCACTTGTCTTCTTCATCCATCCAGTATCATCCATGATTGATTTTTTCCCATGACTTATGATTGATTGAGACCTGTGAGAATGACGATCATCTTCCCCATTTTGACCCCTATGCATGATGGATCCCATGTTGTTTTGTGTCTCAACTCTGAGTTGTGCAACAAAACTTGTCAACGCCTTGATCCTTCTGGGCCAGGAGAACACCCCTAATGTTTGGTCCTGACTCCTAACTGTGGATATTCCCCCCTAGTTTCCCGAAGAGTGTCAGCTAAATCTTGAAGCAATATGTCTACCATCATTACATGCATTATGTGTTACATGTTATATAATGAGAAATGCAAGCCCTCACACAAAGTTGCGAACTGTGTCTTTAGACACAACTCTAAAAGGGCTATGAAATGGAATTGTGAAAGGCCCAAATAAAGCAGTGGATAAATAAATGCAAAATCTAAAGACTGCTAGCCATCTTATTGAAATGTAATGATTGATTCCTCGCAGAGCCTGCTGGTTTTGATGTGAGATGGAGTAAGGGACAACGAATTCTAAGTGTCCCCTAGGATCTCTTCACTACAGTTTCTTTTGTACTCAACGCAAGGGTCCTAGAAAAGATCCTCACGAAGCTTGATTGTTAGCTTGGATGTGAGTTGTAGACAAGATGTTAAAGTTAAATGGACTCTTTTCAAAACAACTCGTCCACTTGTGAGACACCACCATTCCCTATTGTTTATCAGTCATGCATATGTCACTTTGGTTGTGTGTACTTGTACAACATCATTCGAAAATATCATATGGTCAAAGTCATCTAGAGGTCATTTCCCTTTTACCGCGGCCTTGTTTTCCACCTTCACCCAGCATTAGCAAATTGATTGAACTTTGTAAGTATGGCATATACAAGGGACTTCCAAAAGATTCAATGATTACTCAAAGACTGTGTATATCTTATTGATTGTTATTATTATTAATATGTATTATTGTCACCATGATTCTGAATGGCATAATTTAAGTTGGGTTTTAATATACATCTTGGAGCAATTCTTACCTTGGATGCATGCAGGTTTAGCTCAATTCAACATCTCACCTCCAGTTTGGGTATTTTGGCCTAGTCAACCCAGTTGACCTAGTCAAACATGGTTCCCAAGGTAGTGACTACAAAAATCAATAGTTCTTATATTTGCTCCATACATGCCCAGGACCAATACTGCAGTCTCAGTTTTCACCAGATGGTCACAGTTATTGAGTTCCAAAGATTATTATTATTTTTTATTGACTCTGGCCATTATTTTTATTATGAGGTGATGATATTTATGGCATTTCAAATGGATCAATGTGTATGAGTAATCACTTGTACCATTCTACTATGTCTCCAGACACTTATGTGCAATCAGTTTGCCCCAGTTCTCATCCTGAACAAAGTTATGCTGATTATTATTATTTTCAGAGGATGTACCACCCAAAAATGGACTAGGAAATCACTGAAAAATCAATTTGGCTTGGGTGGTCAAGGAAATGGCAAGAGAATTTCTCTGGGTGATTTATTATGGCTCTCCAAACACATTTGCAGCAGTTTCAGTCAGTTTGATGTCCTAGATTATTTATTTGGCTCTCTAAGTGAGGACCTACCCCATGGGGCGCCCCTCACCTTAGCTATGCGATGTATTACATTGATATATCTTATGTTATGATGTTGTAATGGGGCCTAGGGAGAATTGAGCACCTAAGGTGACCCCCTTGATGTATTATCATGTTATATCCTCTTGTTATGATGTATTTCTCCTTAATAAGGTGTCATCGTGCAAAAAGTGCACCCCTCTTGACTTTGTCATGTCGATCCATGTATTGATCCGTGTAAAATTAATCTCCACTGTTGATGATGTTTTAATCTCAACCGTTGGATGAAAAAGTAAGTTAGGGTTTGCATCTCTCAAAAGCTATATAAAGAAGAGACCCCCCCCATTGTAAACAATGAGCTCTAGCATTGGAACTTCTGAATAAAGAGATTTTTCTAGGATTCAACACTTGTGTAACTGTAGATGAATGAATGCAATGATGATTGAAACTATTTATCTCTTGCACTGAGTTATTTCGGCATAGCTTTCTTATATCTTTTAAATCCATTTCGATTTGCAGGAAAAGAAGGCAATTTGGGGAGGGGGGGCATTGGTGAAGCTTCACCCTGACGTCTGCCTTCAAAATGGGTTTTTGACTGAGAGTGATTATTTCTTTATGACTCTTTGCTTCTTGAGTATTAGCTTCTATTTTACAGATCCCGATTTGCTTACCATTACTTATTGGTTTTCCCTTCGTGTGGTAGGTAGCGAGGGCTCTAGGGTCATTAACCAAAACATTTTCATCAAGATTCAAGATCTTGTCCGAATTTCTCATTTGATCTAAGAGGAAGCAATCCTCGTCATCCAGGAAGGTATCTACAGTTCTAGGTAAGTTTCTCGACTTCTTTCTCTCTGTTTTAAGTTTTCATGCATTTGCCATCATCTATTTGTACCAAAAACCCCTTTGTAGTACATAGAAAAAATCACCGAGGCATATTTCACTTCGAAATTCAAAATTTGGCAATTTGGGTTTTGACGGCCATCATCCAAAACCCAAACTCCCTCATAGGCATCACCATTGGACTCCATTTACCCATCCTTTGTGGCACTAATCCCCTAGAAAAATCGCCCCCCTTGTCTTTTCAACAATTTTCTGAGTTTTATGTGTTTTAGCTTTGTTTGGATCTCACATACTGTCATACCTATCATCCAAGAAACAAATCAAGAAGCCCTAATTCATTATCAAACTTAACCTAGGGTATTTCCACAATTTTACATTCAAATTCCCCTAGGGTTTCAAGTTTGATCATTTGAATTAACACACAAATTCTAGATCAGGTAATTAAATCCATAAGTCACTAAGTAAATAAACTTGAGTAACATTTTCGACATATGTAACTACCCTCCACTCAAGTATTCCTAAAATTGTGGCTCTATCCTTAGATCTAGGGTTTACAGCTTTCCCCTTACATATTCTATGCTATTAGTTTGATCTGGTGATTTAGCTTTAGGTCTGGATCTCCCCCTTTGTCACTTGGGCTTTAGTGGCATAAAGCAAAGGATATCTCAACCAACGTGACAACCATTCCATTATCTGGGGGTTGGGGTATCCGTAGGTCACGACTTTGGTTGCCATCCGGCCCATCCCCCTTTGCCATCCTAAATAGAATCACTCCAAGGGGCAACTACAAAATTCATGATAACAGGATGTTTAGCTAATGCATGAGTTAGCATAATTGTTGAATCTTTAATTTCTTGTACGATGTTCTAACTCATTAATTTCCTTGAAGCTTTTGAACCATCATCCATAAATAATTTAAGTAATTTGCATAGATTCACCCCTTGTTCTTGATTCTCATCAGGAACTAAAGCGAAGGGAAGTAGTTGTAGGTGATGGCTACTCTACTTCCATAGTTGCACTTGGCTAGAACCCCTATGTCCTTGCAATTAGAAAATTGGTTTTTGTTGTAACGATTCCCTTATTTAAATTTCTAAAATCCACACATATTTTGAGATTACCATTTTTATGTTCTCTTGTGAACTTGTGCATCTTCTCCAATACCTCTTTCAAGTTAGCATTATGGTTTAAGGGTCCTTTGTCTAGTTCTTCTTAGAACTATTGCTACAGTGTGTTCCAATTTTTTGTATCCCATATCCTCTCTCTTAATGGAAATATCATCAATCAATCAATCAAGGATATGTATTGTTGTTTCCTCTAGAGTTCTAGAATCTTTTACCTATTAATTCTTATCTATATCAGCCTCTTTAGATGTCTTACCCTCACTTCTCTAAAGTATCCACAACACTTTCCCCTTTTATATTTTGAAATCTGCATAGGAAGAGTGACTTAACCTTTTTCCATGTCATGTCAGGCTAAGGGAGAAAATAGGCTATCCACCACAGAAAAGTTGTCATTCAGAGGTTTATTGGGAATCCTTTTACTTTATATTCATCTATTGAGAACTTCTTGTTCCTTTCTCAAATTCTTGTTTGTTCTCCATTGGGTCCTAGTCATCTTCACATTCTTTCAATGAACTTGTCGTCTTCTTGAATTTTGAACAACTTTTTTACATATCTTGTATAAAATGGTTCTCACATGCCCATTCGTGCAATACTTTATCATAGTCTTCTATTGAAGAGACTTCCATTTGTAGGACACCTTATTCATCAAGGTTTGAGTTTTCATCTCTTGTTCTCATATACA
Source organism: Pseudotsuga menziesii (assembly GCA_001517045.1). Classification (NCBI taxonomy): domain Eukaryota; kingdom Viridiplantae; phylum Streptophyta; class Pinopsida; order Pinales; family Pinaceae; genus Pseudotsuga; species Pseudotsuga menziesii. The sequence continues at coordinate 45,037 of LPNX010713853.1, forward strand.
AATGCTCCATATTGGGACGGGACCTCGATGGCTAATCTAAGTTTATGGCATATGTCTATGTTGCTATCATTCTCTTACTTATGTCTAAAGGGATTATTACCTTTCTCCGACCCTTTCTAAAGAATAATGCTTCTTCATTGGTACATACGGCTCCCTTGTCGCATTTATCCAATGCCTTCCAAACCATATCAATAAACTTCCTTAGGAAATCTTAGAACTTCAAATGTTGCATCCATTTTTATTCCATAGACATTTGTCTTTATTGTTGTTAGTTTGTCCATCGGCATGCAAGTAATATGATGGGCTACCTTAAAAGTGACCATAATATATTTCAAGGTTAGTTTATAATATTGAGGAGATTATGTTATCTCTACCCCTAGATCTACTATTACATCAAAGACTTCTTTACCTGTAACTAATGTGGGAATTTGTAATTCTTTGCTAAAAAAATGTGTTAGTTTTACATCCCTTCACTATGTTAAGCTCATTGTCCTCATCTTCATTGGCATTAGAAAGCATCCAAGGAACTCATGTACCTTTTCCAAGCATTGCTTGTCCCAATCCAAGCCTTGTAGCTAATCTATCAACTTTTTTTACCTTGTTGTCTTGCTTTTCCTCATTAGAATCTCCTCTTCCATATCCATCAAGTATGGGTTCGATCAAGATGAAGACTTCCTTTTCCTCAGGTTCCCTAGCTACATGAATCATCTTGCAATTACTTTCATAGATATATTTCAACATTATACATTTACAAATTCATGATCTCCTAGCCCACAAAATGAACAAACAAAGAAACTAGGAATAGAGAAGATACACTTTTCTACTATATGTCCCCACATACCACTTGCCAAGCATTTCCATCATTGCTTCCCACCTATTAGGGCTACCACATGGTTGCTATTATCTTATGCTTGGGCTTTGAATAGATTATGGTTTTCCTATTTCCCTTATTGATCTTGATTTCTAAATGGTATCCAATTGTTTCCTTGGTACTACATATTCTTGAAAAATCTTCCATGTTTCTAAAGGTTATCAAGGAAGCCATTCTAGCAGTGATTGGAAGTCTTATGGGTCCTACAAAAATTGAATTAGGTTGGCTTCTTTGAGTTTTCTTTTAATCCTCTATCTTATTTCCCTTCACTGTCCCCAGGCCTCTCATCTTCTTTTGCCTAAGGTTCATGTCTTTTTGCCTCTGTCAATTTCTTCCTACCAATTTCTAACTTTTGGAAGTTTTGATCATATCTTCATTTTTCTTTTCCTTGCCTTACATGTTGATGTCAATCTCACCTTCCATATCTATCGTTGCATTTACTACCTCCTGATAGTTCTTAAGTGTGGTTGTCCAAACATTTGACCCAATGTTAGGCACAAGTTTTGATATGAAACATTCTATCATTTCTAGTTCTAGTATCTCATATTTAAGTTGTCCAAACGATTCTTTTACTCTTAAATCATAATGGACTATGCTTTTCCCCTTCGGTTGTTCATCCTCCTTAACTGTGTAAATGTTGCAATTTTTTCATAGAGATGTTTGAATGATTACTAGAATTTCTCCAATTTCTCCATAACCTCACTCCATTTCCTAAGTGGTTTTTGCTTTTCCAATTTTCGATACCATGTTATGGTTGTACCACTTGGGGATCCCTTGAACGCTACCCATTTCCTACAAGCATCAATATCCCTTGCTACCATAGTGCTTCTAGGATAACCAGATTGCCATCTCCATTTATTGTCTCACCATACATTGGTACCTTGGAGAGGCTAGTGAGAAGTCTTGACTTGCTTGTATGTCATCCTCAGAGCTATCTCTATGCTTCAGAGGTCAAAAATCACGATGATTAATCCCTAATATCTAGTGGTATGATTCTTCTTGCTACAACGAGACTTTGTGAATTCGATGGAATGGCCCCCAATAAATGTACTACTTAAGAAATTAATAACCTCAACATAACAATGATCAGAGTTTACCCATATTCAATTATTGATTCCATCATCGGACCATATCAAAACAATATGCATCACGATAAAAAAGTAAATAATCACTAGCTAACCATCATTCAGTACCATTTCATGCATCCCATTCATGAACATGAGCTTTATAGTGAAAAAGCATCAACTGAGTAAAAACCCCACTCTCAAGAATATTAAATACATATCTTAGACTATTAGCCTTGTTATCCAACTTTTTGTACCATAAGTTGGGTTACCTGAGGAGCCGCCAATTGACAGACTTGTTCAAAGTCTAACTCCAGTGTATCAGTTGATCCGTCTGCTTGTCTAGCCAATATTGGCTAGTCACTTTTTTATTTGAATAATTTTGACCATGGCCCCACGGGGTTTGTAA